>JAOBAY020068426.1:0-12018 GCA_025331085.2 Zoanthus sociatus | reverse complement strand
CTTCTACATCATGATCATGTTCATTCTGAATATCATCTTCAGCTTCTTCTTCATCATTTTCAATAACTGGAGTAGGACCGTGTTCAAATTCAACAGAAACTTCCTTCACTTCTTGAAGTTCAGAACACTCTCTAAACTGCTTGTTTTTAAAGTCATAGAATTTTCTTTCTGAGAAAATAACATCACGACTTCGAACAAAACTGCAAGATTCAGGATTATACAGTTTATATCCTTTCACTCCTTCAGGGTATCCCACGAAAATTAACTTTCTAGACTTTGCATCCAGCTTTTTTCGTTGACATTCAGGAATATGAACATACGCCATGCAACCAAAGATACGCAAGTTTGAAACATCAGGTTTCTCATTGAATAAACATTCATATGGAGTTACATCACTGAGTGCAACAGACGGACATCGGTTTCGCAAATAAACAGATGTGTTAATTGCTTCAGCCCAAAATTCATTTGATAGGTTTGAATGGGATAGCATAGATCGAGCAGACTCAACAATGGTACGATTCATTCTTTCTGCAACTCCATTCTGTGCCGGATTATACGGTACAGTTAATTGGTGACTGATTCCATGTTCCTTCAGGTAAGCTTCAAATGCTTTAGAACAATACTCTCCACCATTATCAGAACGCAAGACTTTAATTGTATTATCAGTGATATTTGAAATCAAACTAACAAATTCCTTGAACTTCTCCAACACTTCATGTTTATGCTTAATGAAATAAACATAAGTGTATCTACTTAGGTCATCAATGAATGTAACAAAATATCTTGAACCACCAATAGAGTTCACTGACATTGGTCCGCAGACATCACTATGAACTAACTCAAATGGTTTAGTAGCTCGCTTTGCCTTTCCTTTTGGATATTTTGTACGATGATGTTTTCCCATAATACATCCCTCACAAGCCACATTTCTTTCATCATGAACTGTATCCATCCCAGTGACCATCTTATCATTGATCAACTTTGATACATAATCCATTCCCAAGTGACCATAACGATAATGCCATAACTTCAAATTGGATTCGTCCTTTGCTATATTCACTTCCTCATTTTGAACAATTTTCAACATATAAAGTTTTCCAACAATTTCACCAACAGCCAATAACTTTGAATTTCTGGTTACTTCACACTTGTCACCAGTAAACATAACATTAGCTCCTAACTTTACCATAGCTCTGACAGATAGTAAATTCTTTTCAAGATCTGGAACATACAAGACATCACGAAGACTTACGTTTTGCATTCTACCATCTAAATCAGCTACCAAACGACATACACCTTTGCCATAAGCCAAAATAGAACGATTATCACCAAGATTAACACTAGATGGCTGCTTAAATTCCACATATTCAGACAAATTTTCTCGAACAAATGTCATATGCTGTGTAGCTCCAGAGTCTATAATCCAGCCAGGGTTATTAATCAAACTTGAGGTAAGCAAAGCTTCGTCTTCCATAAAACTACTGTCATTCTCAACACAATGGACAGAAGGTCCTTTATTGCTTTTCTTGCAATTACTTGAACTTTTCTTTGGACAGTCTCGAGCAAAATGTCCCCTTTCCTGACAGTTGTGACACTTTCCTTTAAAAACATTTTGTTTTCCTTTCTTTTGAAAGTTTCTTCCAGCTGCAAATGCTCCATCTGGATTTCTTTGACTACTAGTATTAGTGCGATCAACATCATTAAGAAGCATGTTTTTCACTTTATCAAATGACAAATTATCATCACCAACTGCATCAAGTGCCGTGATTAATGGTTTAAACTCTTCCGGCAAACTCGTCAAGAGTGTCATTGCCAGCTCCTTGTCGTCTACATTAATCCCCATTTCTTTTAGTTGGTCGTGCAAAGACTTCAAGTGATTTATGTGCTCCAACATGTTACCTCCCGAACGATAACGGCACGAATAATACTGCTGTCGTAGTCTCACTTTTTTCAATAATGACTCACGAGCAAATTGGCTCTTCAAAGAATCCCACGCCTCCTTAGCTGTCGTTGTATTACGTACATGGATCTGATATTCCGGCTCAATTGCGAGACAAATGTGACTCCACGCTTTCTTTGCATTTCGGTTGAAATTTTCACGAACTTTCGCACTTGCATCTTCCCCTGGGAGTTCAGCAGTACCTTCTGCATGCCCAAAAAGGTCGAGGCTTTCCAGATACAAGCGAATATTAAATGACCACGATCGATAATTCGAACCATTTAATTTTTCGAATTTCAACAAATTTACGTGTACGTCAGACGCCATGTTTGCATTTCACGCAACTGAAAATCATCAGAACAACACATCATAACTTCGTTCCATTTCTTTGTAGACCGCAGAATCCTGGGCCCATAACCTGTTTGAATTTAATACGGCGATCTAGCGAGTAGTTTGGCTTCCTTTATTAACCACAACTATAAGAGCTACATTTCACATGTTTGAATTTCAACAAAATCAGTGCCAGAACAAAACACGTGGACTCAGCTTGTCACATGACCAACTTGGCCAATCAAATGTTAATCATTACTGTTCGTATCACTTTTCTTAACAATTACACCGTACTCTTGTGTGAAGCTCTTGATTCAAAGTGAGAAATTCAGAATAAATAAACTATTATTTTATAGATAACCTGAATTGCATCTAAAACGAAAAACAATTTAAAATAGACTTGCCATCACGGCAAGAATATATAACAGTAACACCAGAGTTGAGTTTGATATCAGTAAACATGCAATCTTGATAATGAAGAGAGGAAAGATAAAGAAATCTTATGGTGTTGTTATGCCAAGTAATGGAGTTTTTAAAGGCTTCGAAGAAGAAAAGCTTAAAACGATTTAGAAATTTTAGTGTTCAACAGTGTTATGCACGAACAAATAAAGGGTAAAATGAAAAGAGAATATTTGATGGGGGGGGGGGGAGAGATTAGAAAGATACTTACGTGTAAACTGAATGGTGAAAACATTATAATACAAGCAGTAAATTCTAGGGATGTATCAATCATTACTATACAGAGCAGGAGTAATTAACTGGAGTGTGGATGAGCTGATAGCTGTTGATTGGAAAACGAAAAAGCTACTAACAATGTATAGATCATTACATCATATGGCTGAAGGAAGAGTAATGGAAGGAATCATGTTTAAAAAAGTTAATGTAAGGACTTTAAGATGTAACACTGAAAAAGGTGACGAAACAATGAATTTTAGGGACACTAGCTCAACCTAACATAAATGACCTATGTGTACTGTAATTATGGTTGCCAGGTTTTGGATTCAGTGCAAAACAGCTAGTTTTGAAGAAAATCACAAACAGAAAAAAAATGAACTTAGATGAAAACGTGGAAATGAGGGCAATATTAAATGCAGGAAGTAAACTTGTGTACAAAAGAGAAAAAAGGTTACTGTAAGTTGAGACAAACAAGAAAGCTTAGGAAACTTAAAGGTCTAGAAGAAAAGTATTGAGTTAAAAGAAAACGATTTAAATCTGTATCTGAGGAAAGAAAGCAGAAGATAATAGCAAAAAGTGCAAAAGGTAAAAAATTTAAGAAGAGAATCACATCACTTTTTCTTTTCATCTTTACTCTAATGAAGGACTAATGACCGAATTGGCAGTGTTCAGAAGATATTATTTACCTTTTAAAAAAATCATAACAAATTTTTCTACTTGAAAAAAACATTTCGGTTAGGTAAATTGTTTTCTCACCACTTTCTGTTCCTAATACTGCACACAAACTCCGAACATCTGGTCTGCCTTCCCTCTTCAGTTTAAATATGCACACAATCAAATCATTATTAATATAATTTTATTGAACAAAAAACTTAGGCGTGCTATTCTGTCTTCTGAGAATCTTTCAGCCCTTTTTTGGATTTACTTGTCAGAAATCTTCTTAATCTTATTACTAATTGTCATATTTTAACAGCGATTGCAGCACAAAATGTTGAAGCAATTAAAGAAGTGAGTACAAAAAAAATTAATGTGCTGGTTTTGTCAGAAATATTAGCATCATGATCCAGTAAACATTTTGTGGATACTGATAATCTTGGAGGGTTAGCTATTATAGTGGAGCTCCTGCAGAGCACCATACTTAAAAAAATATAGTATATGCATCGAGTTGAATTTTCAACGCCATGACGTCATGTCCGTCCGTTGTCCATCCATCTGCACTACGTCCATGTACACGAGTGAAATATTTTCTTTTCTTGCTCTTCTTTATTAAAGTGATTTTTTTCTAAATGGTATATGTTTTTTTTCCTTCTTGTGTTCTTTGATATAATTTTTGCATTTGTAAATTGTTTGTGCATTTGGCGAGAAATCAACCTTCGTGGCCTCTGTTTCCTTCGTGTTCAATACAGTTCAGTACTCTTTTGTAACTAGAACTGTCGTTTGAAGTGCTCAAAATATATTAAAGAAATTGAAAAAAATCTTACTTTTAGGGCTTCTACCACCCAAACTACTGGGGCTAAATAGGTTGAATCTCTTTGGGAGCTCCGCTTTTAGGCAGTGCCTAAATCTATATATTACTGTAACTCATTCCTGGAAAGTCCTATTGTAGTGTTCTCGGTACATGCATGCACTAATACGATGTGTGATATACACCTCAACACATCCTTTTTATAATTACCGTGGCCATCTCCTTTTTGTTCCATAACATTTATGGTGTGTAATAGTTCCCAACTTAATATTTTCACAACATCTTTTTTAGTTGACAACTTGAGGCTTCAACTGTTCTCGCATGCTTTAGCTCGACCATAATGGCAGAATGAGTTTTTGAGTGTTGTTGCGATAGTCGCTTGTTTAATCTATAGTTCATTTCCTTTTTTCCTTACCACTGATCTCCATATGTATAGGTTGTTTCTTTTTTGAGGTTCTAGAGTAGGAACAACCTAACTATTCTGTACAGAAATATCTTTATGGTTACAATAATTGTTTGTCAAACTCTTACCTTTTTTTTGAAACAAGGAAGATACAGACTGTCTAACCAAAATATCGAAGCACGAGTTACACTTTTAATGGATGGATGTAAAATCTTTTAAAAATCATTTTTGTTTTAGAACAAGGAAGGTATCAAGCTTGATTGTGTCAATACAAGAGAAGTACACAATGAATTGGTTTCCAGTGTAACTGATGGCATTTTTGGAGGTGTTCAATCCATTTTTACTGTGGTAAGTGAAAGCCATTAAGTGTAGTAAAACCAGCCAAGTACCAAAACACTTAATATTTATATTAAGTGTTTTGTTTTGTTTTTAAAAAACATCTATTAATTTTTGGAAGTTTGTAAATACTAACTAGGTTGGAATCAAGTGAAATCTGGAATCTGATATGGAATCTGAAATCGGCATCAGGCATCTGTGCATGGACTAATTCTAAAGATAATCCTTCACTCTTCGGCGGTGACGTCAATGCCAGTCAGTAGCTCCCCAATCCATTCATTGTCATTTTCACTGACTACCTAATTTTTATCGGAGTATGTTTCAGTTTAAATATCAGTGGGATAAATGTAATTATTGTGGTTTGTTTGTGGTTTACTATTGCGGGAGTCAGGTAGGCATATTGGTCATCATTTGCGCCTCCCACCTCTACGACCCGGGATCGATTCCTGGGCTCCCCATGTGGGCTGAGATTTGTCAATCTCAATCTGACTTGGAGGGTTTTCTCCAGGTACTCCGGTTTTCTTCCCTCTGCAAATTCGACTTTCACACCAAGATCTGAGCTGTCGAGCAATTAAACATTAGCCTCTGGCTAGGAAGAATACAGTAGGCAACCACTTCCTTCGCAATTGACGTTAAATAAAATATATTTTCATTTATTTATTTATTTATTCTACTCTAAATAGTCCTATTTTTGTGAAAATTATCCCTAAATTATCCCGATTTTTCAGAGAAAAACTCCTAATTTTTTCGCTAGATTTTGTTACAAATGGGCGAGAATCCCCTTTTAATTCAGAAAACTTACGTTTATTTTGATAATGCTTTTAGCGTTTACTCAGTATGAAGCACGATTTTAAGATGTGATCATATCGACTGTCATTTGATTCACCAGGACAAATTAATTCAAAACATTTTGAACTGAAAATTCCTAGGTGCTGCGCCTGTTATCCCTTTGTTACAGTACTTGTCTACAATCTTTTGGTGTCGTGGTCCTGCGAGCATGTACTCCTTCCTGTAGATTGTACTATATTTTTGTGGTTTAAGTGCATGTCTACCAACCAACTAGAGTTATCTCTCAACCCAAATTATTACTGCAATTATTTGAAAAGACGAATTAGTGTTATTTAACCATTTGTTAAGGTAACAGAATAATTTATGTTAAAAGCGTTAATTTTTTGTTGTTGCTTATTTCGATTTCTGAATTCTACAATAAATGTGCTATGATTTATTTAAAACTAACGGAGAAATGGAGCTAAACGTTCTTTTTTCTTTTCATTTTTAAGGGAAATATATTTCATTTTATTTTTCACAGTTGCGTGCATAGCACAAAGTGTCGGGTGTCTGTTATTCACATCATGTAATGGCATCAACGTTTACTGAAAGAAAATACTTTTGTTTCTTCTGGGTTTCTTGCGCCTTCATATATGCAACTTTGTTACCAAGATATGATTGTTTTACCTGTAAAATATGCCAATCCAGATTTCATATGAAACTACATCCGGGACATGAGTGATATATTTTCCATAATTATTATTCTCACTAGTTGACGACGTTTCTTTGTTTTTCTTCTACTTTTTTTATTCTTAAAGCACTCATATCTATAAATGTATTGCTAAATCCTTTAAGAGCCTAGTGGCCCATGGAGCCGGCGCTTATCTCCGGTTTCTGTAGTGTTAAGTGGATGAGAGTTTATGACTCCCCCTGGACGGGACACTAATCCTGGAAAGGTTCTTTATACAATATCTTAATGTTACAATATGCAAGCTGCTGTAATATGGACTAGATAATATAGAATTCACATATCTGGGGCCAAAGAACGTGGAGGAGTGAAAGATCTTAGGAACAGACTCTCGAAAGCAAGAGGTTTATAGTATTTGTAAGACCAAAAGTGATTTGGAGCTTTACCGAACGTTAGTAGTGCCGATATTATTGTATGGTTGCAAAACTTGGAAAATGAACAAAAGTAATAACAAAGAAATTGAATATGTTTTCCAATACAAATGCCTACAAAAGATATTAGAAGTGCAATGGCAAGATCACATCAGTACATAAGACTTATTAGAGAGAGAAGAGACGAAGCAATTGAGCAGAGATGTAAAAAGACGAAGGTTGAAATTGATAGGTCACATACTTAGAAAAGATTAGAACAGTGATGATGTAACAGGAATGATGAAGTGGAGACACATAACAGAGGCCTTATGCACCACTGGATACGAAGCAGACAGGTGAAATGAAGTGAGAAAGGATGCTGTGAACCTAGAGAAGTGGAGACACCTAACAGAGGCCTTATGCTCCACTAGGTACGAAGTAGACAAGTGAAATGAAGTGAGAAAAGATGCTGTATACCGAGAGAAGTGGAGACACATAACAGAGGCCTTGTGCACCACTGGGTGCGAAGTAGACAAGTGAAATGAAGTGAGAAAGGATGCTGTATACCGAGAGAAGTGGAGACACATAACAGAGGCCTTATGCACCACTGGGTACAAAGTAGACAAGTGAAATGAAGTGAGAAAGGATGCTGTGAACCGAGAGAAGTGGAGACACATAACAGAGGCCTTATGCACCACTGGGTGCGAAGTAAACTAGTGAAGTGAGGTGAGAAAGGATGCTGTGATCTGAGAGAAGTGGAGACATCAGAGGGCCTTATGCACCACTGGGTGCGAAGTAAACTAGTGAAGTGAGGTGAGAAAGGATGCTGTGAACCGAGAGAAGTGGAGACACATAACAGAGGCCTTATGCACCACTGGGTGCAAAGTAGACTAGTGAAGTGAGGTGAGAAAGAATGCTGTGAACCGAGAGAAGTGGAGACACATAACAGAGGCCTTACGCTCCACTGGGTGCAAATTAGACAAGTGAAGTGAAGTGAAGTTGCTGTAATGGACTTTCTAATATCTTCACTTGTTTTATGCCTTCAAGCATATCTATATAAGAGAATTACTGTCCTTTTTTGAACTTACTCTATTATGTAGTTTGTTTGAAAATAATTTTCTTACTGTGCTTCAATAAGAATTTATTGATTTAATGTCTAAGAAATCAGGGCTGCCTTTCATTACTACAATTGGAAAAACCGCTAAAAATCAATTTATTTTGTTTTTAGGGCAAAGGAGAAATGGCTCTTGCCATTTGGGCAATCAGTGGGCTTAGCAGCAAATCACTGTTGGATTGTGTTGGTCATTTTGAAGGTACACAGTATGCGTCCAACATTCCTTCTTGCCACTTTCACAACTAAATATTTCCTACTTTTGTGACTAAATATTTCCTTTTGCGACTAAAACTTCAACAGCAGTCGCAATTTTGCAATTAACTGTTTTTAATTTTGTGACTAAAATTTTACAACCAGTCACAAAAATGCGAAAATGAAATTTTCTTAATTTCATGCCCTGTATACAGTAGTTTTCTCGTGAAAATGGCAATGAATATTGTTATTTAATATTGTTTCTGTACAACAGGTGCTGGTTTTATAAAATGCTGTGCAAGTAATGACGATACCTTTGTAGTTGTACTTGACGAAAAGGTAGGTTGATTTTAATTGCTGTAGTATTAGGCCGACTATGTTTGCCTGAAGTTGTAATAGACACCAACACAAGAGATGTTGAAGTAATATTAGCAACTTTTGAATCTTTGAATTTGTATTTTTATTCCTTCCCTGCCTTGCACCTTGCTAGGCATTACAAAATTACAAAGGGTTATCTTTCCTCCCTTGCAAGGGCCTTGTTAAAATAGTCTTGTGCCTTGCGAGGTGTAACACTGTTTCTGCGAGTCTTATTGTACTTAATTAGTTTTGCAAAATGAAATAAATATATCCTGTAAGAAAAATTGTCCTTTTTATACGTATTAGTATAGAACTGGATTGAAATAGTCCATTAGGTAGGAGAAAGACCAGGTAGAAGAAGTTGATTTGAGTCAGAGGTCACTATAGAAGTATTGAACCAGGAGAGTCAAGATGTCTACACAGTTTTGGCCTATCACTATTGCTCGGGCTTGGCTTGAAATTTTTGGTTGTCACATACAGAACATTGTATGTTCCTGTTCTTATTGCTACATAGTTAAGAGTCTTGAATGTTGTAATATATAAATAATAAGAAATTATTATCTTATATTATGTAATGCATTTTCCAAGTCAAAAAGTGTTTTACAATAGCTAATTTACATAGAGCAAACACCTAAACGGAACAAGAGAGCAAGCCAACCAGCCGAGCTAGTTATCTATTAAGTGTCATAGATTGGCCTTTTCTTTTTTCAAGCATGGGCATTTGCGATGTTATACTAAATGCATTTTATGAAGTGATACAAACCGTCCTTGACCTCATAATGCCACTGAAACTTGTTCGTGTAGAAATGTCTGACTTCCCTCGGATGAAAGAACATCTCAAAATGCGCATACAAAAGAGGCAAAAGGTGTTCCACAAAATCAAAATGGTGCCAAGTAGGAACAAATAACTGGAGATTTTATGGGAAAATGGTTAACCGTAATAGAAAGGCATGCAAAGGAAATTTCCATAAAAACAAAGCTGCACATGCTAAAAAAAATCCAAAAAACTGGTGAAAATAAGTGAAACGCTTCTGTGGAGCCCATGCAGTCTCACCTGGGAAACTTGAAGAACATCATTCAGATAGACCAGTTGAATAATCTATCGAGCCAAAAATTGGCAGATGTGATCAATGCTTCCCTTTTATAGTCACTAGTGGGATATTGCTTGTTATCTCCTGTGGACCATGCAGTTGCCATGTCCAGCTTTTCAGTACTACTGGAGGAGTCAGCTAGTCTCGTAGAGTAATGTAATTTCAGCTAAAGCATGCTGTCTTGAGGTCCCTTTTTAAAAACAATATATTGATCTCCTTGCGTTTCCAGAGACTAAGATCATAAACATATCACTCAGTGAACATCCCTTCCTTTCTGTTTGAAAAAGTTACCGATGTTATCCCTTTGTTTGAAAAGAAACAAGTGGAAAATCTCAAGAAAGACCTCAGACCAATCTCTTCAAACTACGACCAGCTCTTAATCTCACCTGTTAGTGAATTCAAGAGATAAGGCACGTACACATTAAGAATGGCCCTCAAGCTTTACACTTTGATCATACAACAGGAACTGCATGTATAGTTGTAATTCACTTCAATGTAGGGGCGAGTAGCAAGCTATAAATGGCAGCTTACTATAGTAATAAAAGTACTGTAGCAGCAACAGCAGCAGTAGTAGTAGTAGTGGTAGTGGTAGTAGTAGTAGTAGTAGTACTGTAATAGTAGTTTAGTTGTAGCAGCAGCAGCAGTAGTAGTAGAAATAGCAGCAGCAGCAACAGTAGTAGTAATAGTAGTTGTAGTAGTAGCAGCAGCAGCAGTAACAGTAGTAGTAGTAATAGTTGTAGTAGTAGCAGCAGCAGTAACAGTAGTAGTAGTAATAGTAGTTGTAGTAGCAGCAGCAGCAGCAGCAGTAACAGTAGTAGTAAAAGTAATAGTAGTAATAGTAATAGCAGAAGCAGCAGCAGCAGTAGTAGTAGCAGTAATAGTAGTTGTAGTAGTAGTAGCAGCAGCAGCAGCAGAAGCAGCAACAACAGTAGTAGTAAAAGTAATAGTAGTTGTAGTAGTAGTAACGTTAGCAGCTGTAATAGTAGTAGTAGTAATAGTAGTAGTAGCTTTAGTAGCTGTAGTAGTAGTAATAGTTGTAGTAGTAGTAGTAGTAGTAGTAGCGTTAGCAGCTGTAGTAGTAGTAGTAGTTGTAGTAGTAGTAGTAGTTGTAGTAATAGTAGTAGCAGCAGCAGCAGTGGCAGAAGCGGCTGTTGTTGTTGTCGTCGTTGTTCTGTCAATAATTTTTAGTCCGCTCGTGCTAATCATTTACTGGTTACTCTGTTTACCATCGTCAATTAGAACATCCTGAGTCTTTGGGACATGAAGAGTTTAATTATGACTCATGTCTGGCCTGATATCAAAGTAAAGGATTTTATTCTTCTCCATGTGAATAGTGTACAGACACCAGGAGGTGGGAGGTAGGAAACTACATCGATAATATTTACAAGCTTTATTTTTCATATGTGTTGATAACGTTTTTTATTAATTTTGCTTTTCTTTTCTGGTTTGTTTTGTTAACAACCCTTTTTTCTTGGTGTTGGTATTTCTTTGTTCTTGTTGATTTTTGTTGTAATTTTTTTCTGTTCTGTTGCTTTGTTCTTGCTTTAGTTGTTGCCACTCTGTTCTTGTTAACGTTGTTGCTGTTGATGTTGTTGTCTCTGTTGCTGTTAACATGGTGCTCACTACTCCTGCAATTCCTGGAAAACTGCTGGAATTTTGAAATTTTCTTCCAGGGTCCTGGAAAACTCCTGGAAAAACAGATAACTTTTCTAAACTGCTGGAAAACTTCTTTAATTTTGTGGAAAAATTTTCAACAGTGTTGCAAACAAACCAAAACCTGTATAGAAGCATCTAACTCATGATTGTATTTTTTTCTGTTTTATGTAGACTCAATTTCAGGATTTTTTCTCTGGGGATTGTTCTTACTTTTTACTTTGGCTGGAAAGCTGAAGAATTGCACATTTGTTTTGGTGGCATAGTTTTATGCAAGGTAGAGTTTGGGGTTGGTTCCTAGAAAGATTTTCTACCCTGGAGAACTCCTGGAATTTTCTCAGCATCAGTCAGTAAGCACCATGTCTTTTGCTTCTTGTTCTTGTTCTTTTGGTTCTTGTTCTTTTGGTTCTTGTTCTTGTTATTTTGCTTCTTATTCTTTTGGTTCTTGTTCTTTTGCTTCTCGTTCTTGTTCTTTTGCTTCTTGTTCTTGTTCTTTTGCTTCTTATTCTTGTTCTTTTGCTTCTTGTTCTTTTGCTTCTTGTTCTTTTGCTTCTTGTTCTTTTGCTTCTTGTTCTTTTGCTTCTTGTTCTTTTGCTT
>JAOBAY020068425.1:0-21344 GCA_025331085.2 Zoanthus sociatus | reverse complement strand
AAAAGCTGTTTGGTGAGTGATAAGTATTGCTGTGAGGTGGCTCTAAAAATTGACTTAGTGAGGAATCAAGTTGTGAGAGGGATGTGTTGGGGGGAAAGGGGGGGAGGGGGCTCCGTAACCCCTGGAACCCCCGTCCCTGGGTACGTTACTAGAAAGATCTAACTGTTCTTAATAGCAAAGGCAGCACCTCCTCAACTATCTCCAGATCCAGAGTGTTGGTACAGCTGGTAATCTATCCCAAGACTCCCACATGTAAAATTTTGGTTATGTAATCGTAGAGATAACCAGCGGTATGCAACTGAGATAAATAAAACACAAACTTGCACTTTACAACTTACCGAGATTGTGATTATGGTGACCAAAACCACATACACTGTAGGAGCCTTGATAAATGCATTAACATGCTGTTATTATTACTAGAAGTAATCATAGATTAGTGAATTAAGTTCGTTCAAGATTTTTATTAAGATGTAGAAATGTGCTGACATCGAACACTAAACACACAACTGTGCTAATTAAAATTAGTTTCTGTCCTATTTGCAGTAGAATCTTCCACCCATAAAAGCAATTAACGTTCCAACCCATGATAAGTATATAACATATTCTGAACGAAGTAAGAAAGTTCATCTTGACTGCAAAGAATAAGTAAGGTTGTTGGTTAAGTCAGTCTTCTTGGAAATACCATACTTAAATACAATAATTTTTAAAATCAGTAAAGTAGTTAATCATATACATAGAAAACTACTTAATTTTGATAAAACGTCGTACAATCAAGTTTAAAACTGGTCTGTGTTTATACAAAGCAAAACTACATGTAGACATCACGAGGTGCACGACTTCAATTTATGTTTTTGCATGTGACGTGACAAAACAAGATAAATTATTCAAGTGGCACAGACAATGCAAAAGGTTACCCTTTGAGTACTGTACCATAGGAAGCCCAAAATTATAAGTTTTGTTCTCTTAATGTTGAACGCATTTGTTTTTATTGTTATTGTTCTTGTTATTATTATTATTATAATAGTTATTTAATTTTTCCGTGACATGGGTTATAAGTGTGTTTGTGTGAGACTATAAAGTCCCTTTAAGTAAGATCATTGTAGCTAAAACCTATTTTATCTTTGACTGAATGTGTAAGTTGATGACAATGCCCAACTTTTTATGATTTTGACTGATCAAGTTTGTTTTTAAAAGTGTTGTTTACTGTATTAAATTGTAATGTACATGTTACGTTTTTTCTTCAAAAAGTCACACTATTCCAATGTTATTAATAAGTGTATAAATTTTACGTATTACAGCATTAGTTAGAAATGAACGGCCTTTGTCAGCCTCGAGGAAGAACAAGCCACAAAGTAGTTTACAACTGGACAGCAACGTTGATGAAGTGTTGAAAGCCTTAAAACAGGAAAACAGTGAAATTGGTGAGGATGGAACAAATATTTTTACCCCATTAAATTAGTTAAATGTGCATGTAATAAAAAAAGAAATTCGCAAAACACGAAATATTTTCACTTCGTTTTAATTCTTATATTTTTTTTGTTTTGAATGTTTGGTTTGGGTTTTTGTTGCAAGAGGTTTTATATTTTTCCTCCTAGACGCTTCATGTTAGATATTACATATGGTGGGGAGGAAAACACATTTTTCAGTGGGATGGAGTTTAAGTTGAATTTCTTGCTGTGGAGGAAGATGAATAGAGACGGGCAACAAAATTAAGTCTCTTAATTTTCTTCAAGATTAAGGAAAACAAGATTGAGGTGGTTTGGTTTCATTAAACGTAGGAATAGAATTAGAATAGCATAATTAGACAGTCCATGGAGGTGGAAGGTATAATGCTTGCCAGTAGGGACCTTAAGCAACGAGGACGGCGACGCCGACGACGACGGCAAAGAACAATAGTAGATACAATAACTGCACGTTGGAATGCACCGATTATCCACCTTCACGGAGTTGTCACTAAAACTAGAACGTTAAAAGGCCTTTTTTGCAGTTGTCGGAACTACGAGGACGTAACAGCAAAAACTTTCTCTGTATTTGTTTAGCTTCACGGAGAAACAGTTCAATCATTTTTCTATTCACAAAGTTAAAACAAAGAAACAAATTCCTAATGACCCGCACAAAGAAATAACCAGTAAACCAGAAAGGTGATTTCTCTGAGCCGTCGTCGTTCACGTTCCCGTCCTCGTTGCTTAAGGTCCCTAATGTCAAGCTTTAAGTTCCCAAACAAAACTGTCCACTTTTTTCACTTTTATTGAATTTTTCTTATGGTTACCAACATAGTAGGAAGGTTGAAGTGATACAAAATTTCAGTTTAGTAATTAAGAAAGGGACTCATTTCCTAACGAGTTTACAAACAACTAATCGAGTAGCACCGATTCGTGATTACAGTGCTTAAAACTACGTGGATTAATCATTTATTACATAAAGGAGCCCCGCAGAAAAGAACTAATTCTATCCAAACGAAGGCTTGAGTTTCTAAAATTTCCTAAGGTGTAATGGCCAGGGGTGGAAGAAACAACGCGAAACAATCTCTCCGTCTGTGCCACTCCACCCCTACCCCTCTAATTCATCTGTTTGATGTAAAAATAGTTCGAGCAGTAAATATACTTAAGAAAGTACACCGACTTCCCCTACAAAATTCTAGAATCGGGCTCCACTATTTTCAAACGTAAGTTTATCTTTACGCTACTCTACTTAATAAAGTATCAGTAAGGTAAATAAAGTGACCAGGGCCAAGTTGCTCATAAGCCGATTAACACTAACCCACGGTTAAACCTTTCAGCGTAGGATTTGAGCTGTAACTCTTGGATAAACAAGTTTTTCCTTAGGAAATGTGAACAGCTTTTGCGAAAACCCTTAAGCTTTCCTCAGAGAAAACATTGTTGCTTGATTTTATACTTAGTAAGCAGTGTTATGAACAGCCCAGCCCTGAAGGGTAAGTCATCTGAAATAACGAGATCTTTCTTGAACATAGCGCCATAGCGCGTAATGATTACTAACAGCATTACAAATAAATCTAATTACAAAGTAATTTGCAAAGATAACAAAACTGAAAGCAAATATTAAATTTATTTTCTGCCGTAACAAAGCATGCAATGCATGAGCAAATTATACGGCCAGCTAAAAATTCTCCAAACTCTCCTATTGCTAACCAAAATTTTTAAAATTTTGCTTTTTTTGGTATAGTTAAACACAAAAACTTAGTTATCGGTGCTCTATAAAATTCGAGTAAACTGTCTTACAATTTAATAAGGAATTACGATACACCAAAGTTTTAAGATCTCTTTCATGCAAGTACTTTTTTATTGGTAAACAGTAACTAGGTTTGCTGGCATGAGAACTTTCTCATGTAGCTTCATTACGTCATTCAAATAGTTCATAATTTTTAAGTTGTATATTGAAACTAATAAACGCAAGGCTGGAATCTGCATTACTCAATTTTTGTGAATTTCAGCAGATAAAAGTTAAATATTTTATAGTCGCGTTTGTTCGAAGCACTTTACTTTATAGAATATTTGTCACTGCAGCTTCTTGCTGCCTTATTAAAAATGTATTTCTAATCTAGCCGTCTGTCTTGACGTAGCAATGTCACTGAGTTTGCTGGATTATCTTAAATCATTTTTAAGTTAGTGTAAATTTGGAAACTTAGCATGTCAAAAATATCCAAGATTCTTAATGACGAGCTACTGCCCTCCTAATCTTTCGTTTCCTCTACTGTGTAACCAACCTTCAACTCAAGAGGTCAATATGTCTTTTAAATTGCAATATTCTTGTTAAATTTTACAAAATTATGATCTGGCAGTCTCTGCTAATTTGAACATATTGTTTGACAAAGTTTCTTGTCGAGTCATCTTCCGAAACTCTTGCTAGTTTTTAAGACAGCTACTTGGCATATGAGTTGCACCCTCTAATTGGGAGAGTATTGCGGTGAGGATGGTGAATACTGGGGAGATGGTGATATTCCATTAGGGCTGTACTTGGGCGAAGTAGGACTGTACTGGCCAGACATTGGAGTGAAGTTAGGTGAGGTTGGAGAGTACCTTGGTGAACTGGGGCTGTACTTGGGAGATGACGGTGAATACTCTGGTGAAGTAGGGCTGTACCGCGGAGACGATGGCGAATACTGAGGGGATGAAGGCGAATAGGTTGGCGAAGTTGGGGAATAAGTTGGTGAAGTTGGAGTGTAGGATGGAGAATTTGGTGAGTACTTTGGAGAAGCAGGAGAATATGATGGAGACGAAGGCGAGTAGGTAGGAGACGTTGGACTGTACTTTGGTGACGTTGGAGAATAACTTGGAGAGGTCGGTGAATACTTGGGTGATGATGGAGAGTAGGACGGCGAAGTAGGAGAATACGTTGGCGATTGCGGTGAATAGCTTGGAGACGTCGGAGAATATGTCGGTGAGTACGACGGCGACGTCGGGCTGTACGATGGTGAAGTTGGAGAGTACGAAGGTGACGTCGGACTGTAACTCGGAGAAGTCGGAGAATACGATGGCGAGGTTGGTGAATACGATGGCGAGGTTGGTGAATACGATGGCGACGTTGGAGAATAGGAAGGCGATGTTGGCGAATATGAAGGCGATGTTGGAGAATAAGATGGCGAACTTGGTGAATAGGAGGGGGAGGTAGGAGAATAAGATGGTGAGGATGGACTGTAGGATGGCGAGGTAGGCGAGTAGGAGGGTGATGTCGGGCTGTAGGACGGTGACGTTGGAGAATAAGACGGTGAAGTTGGCGAGTAGCTTGGACTTGCTGGAGAATACCCAGGTGTTGGTGACGCTGGGGAATACCCTGGAGAGGTGGGTGAGTAGGAAGGACTGGTTGGTGACATTGATGGGGAGCTAGGCATGAAAGCTGGGCTGGCTGGAGAATAGCTTGGGCTCTGTGCAGCTGGACTGGGAATATATGGGCTGGCAGGCCCAGGAGAAGCTGGAGAGGTGGGCTGAGGGCTCCAAGCCGGACTGTACCCACCAGGACTGAAGCCACTGGCATCAGATGCCGCAGAAGGTGAAAAGCCAGCAGCCCCTGGAGTCATGCCACTGCCAAGACCAGGACTCCAAGCTTCCCCATAATGTGGAGTTGCTCCCATACTCCAAGGAGTCATTTGTGGTGATCCCATGGCAGTTGGTGAACCAGCAGAGCCGAAGAACATTCCAGTACCTTAGAGGCAATTAATTAATCAGTATCAACATCATGATGAAATTCGTTTAACATGTAAACAACAATATCACAAACAACTCCAATTTTTCATTCTTATCAACATCAACATAACTATCGATATTATCACTGATATCAAAATATATGACATAATCATTACTTTTCACATCAATAGTATATCATAATTAAAACCAAATCTACTATCAATATCTTTCTAAGCATCAGGGCCATCATCACTAAAACGCCACTATTAATATCAAAACAAACATCGTCAATATCACAGTATATTTCATTATCAAAACCTTTACCAACATCGACAAAAGCAATATCATTCTCAACTTCTTAACACCATGTAAAACTTATGAATTTATCAAATAAAAACAACATCTTCATCACCAACATCGCTGCTATCACCATTAATATAATTAATAACATTTTTTCATCAAGGGAAATGATGTTCTCCATTTACTATGTTTGAAAAAAAATCTTTGTGCAGCAAATTTTATAATTACACATGTGGCTCACCTGCTCCCATCGGTCCTGCCATCATGCCTGCACCAATATTAGTGGGGATTTCCATCCCGTGCTTGCACTTCTCAGCATCAAGCATGAGGTCAAAGCTACCTGTCCCAATCGGGGGTAACTTGCCGAGGATAATACATTCACTGACTCCACGCAGGTGATCTGTCTCTGAGTGGGCGGAGGACTCTACAAGTACATCAACCTGGCGGTAGAATAATTATGAAACATTGCTGTTTAAAGACTTCTCTTTCATAAGTTAATAATGGTACAATTCAACTGAAGGGAAGCAATTTGGTCTGACATTCTAATAAAAGTCAAAAGTATGATTTCAGACCCGAGAATTGCACAACACAAAGCATTTTATTAGCATCTCGGGTTATCCTTAAGTATCTCATAGAAAATGATACATTTGGTAATAAAAAGTTTCATTGGATAAATTCCTTGTGTGAAAGGAAAAGCGAAATTCTTCCAAACTGCTTATATAAAATCCATGAGATTTATTTGGGAGAATTTAGCAAAATGTCATTTGCTGTGTTTAAGGATTAAAGGGTTAGTTATATCCATTTTGAAATCAGTTTTCTATAGTCTCAATAAAGTTAATTTTGTTGTTTTTATTTAGTTCTTTACTATCCATTCCTTTTGATTATGCAAGCATTGCCAATAATTCATAAAACTAAAGTAACATTCAATACAAAACAAATTAAACAGAACCAAATATGATAGCAAATGCCATACCGTTTCTTCAAATGAGCACCTCATGAGGGCTCCAACCTCCTGCCTGTTAATACCATGCCTTGTAATAGCCATGAGATGACCTTTGCATGTCATTATGTCACACAACAACGCCAAATGACGGTAGTTCACGTAGGATCCGTCAAAGGAGATAACATGGTTCATTTCTCTTTCAACTGCTTTCCGCACTGCTTCAATACCAAGTACCTGGAAAGTTGATTAAGCAATGATAAGATAGCATCGAGTTGCATCAGGATTAACATTGAATTAAACCATAACGGATATGTTAATTCTGATTACTTATTCTACGTTGGAGGCCAACATTACGTCTAAAACTGTTTTTACTGGGCTACCTGTGGTAAGCCAGTCATAAAATAGTTTTGTTTTTCCGTGTTTTTTGTCCAGGCAAAATGTGTATGCGACAATTCCTAGCGGCACCAGCTCGATTCACAAGGTTCATTTCTTGCTCGATTGTGTTGTGAGGAGAAGACGAACCTGGAACAAAAGGTAGCCCAGTGAACGCTTTTAGAGCGCCTTGTTTCACTAATAAAGGCCATCTAGGGTGATTAGTTTTTTAATTTGAGTCACCAACATGGCCTCTGAGCCTCTTTTTACGAGATGTAAACACGGCGATGTTGGTGCAACCTCGATAAACGAATTCTAATATTTTTTTTCTCGTACGAGACACCAAACATTACGCCTAATGCCTTTTTCTGTCTCCTGGGATCTACTGAAAATGCTCTACTATTCGTTCTAAAGGTTTAATTGTGTATTTTTTTACTCTTACCGAAAAGATCTCACAAATGTCGTTTGAGGTTGTACGCACTGGATCCACATCTTTTTCACTGAGAACCTGCAAAGAAGAATAAAGTCAAGAAATACAGAGCCGCACGACGGTTAATACTGAGTTCCTGCAGCTCAGGAGCCAACTAGTTTGAGACCTTTTGAATGAAGACTTTTTAATGCTGGAAGTCCAAAAAAAATGATAACCAATATTACAACACAAAAAATCAGAAAAAGGAACCCTTAAAGAGATAACAATACTAATAAATACTTCCCACGGTAAACAAGATCACACCTGCACAACAATATATAAACTTTATACCCGAATAATAAAAAGGTCTCAACGATGGCAAAGCGGTGTGGCGCAGTCAATGCAATGGTGATCAAAAACGTGAAAGATGCAACCGTCCGGTTAAAATTGTCCCCGATATGCAAAGAATAGTCAATGTTGTATCAAGATTTGGCTGCAATAAAATATCACTTTCATTCGTTTTACATATTTAATACTTTTTAAAACGTCAAAAAAAAATTCTAGCAAATTTAAGACCTTTTTAAGGCCTTAAATCTAATATATAGATTTAGGCACTGCCTAAATGCGGAGCTCTTAAAGAGATTCAACCTTAAATAGCCCCAGTAGTTTGGGTGGTAGAGGCCCTAAAAGTAAGATCTTTTTCAATTTCTTTGATTTATTTTGAGCACTTCAAATGACAGTTTTAGTTACAAAACAGTACTTAACTGCATCGAACATGACGGAAACAGAGGCCACGAAGGTTGATTTTTCGCCAAATACACAAACAATTTACAAATACCAAAATTACATCAAAGAAGACGCGAAGGAAAAAAAACATATACCATATAGAAAAAAGTCACTTTAAAGATGAGCGAGTAAAGAAAACATTTCACTCGTGTACACGAATGTCTTACGTACGTATGTAAGGACGGACGGACATGACGTCAAGACGTTAAAAATTCAGCTCGATGGATATACTATATTTTCTTAAGTATGGTGCTCCGCAGGAGCTACGCTATCATAATTTCAGCGTTTTCCCTTGTGTTTTTGGAATATCGGAATATATCACAATTTGGCTCTCACACTTTGCTTCACGAGTTAATGAAAACCACTCTTAAACAAATTCTAAACACGTCACCATGGGTTCAAACCGCTGATCGCATGTATTGTAAGTACCGAAATGCTAGTGACATCCTTGAATCGACTCTCAATACGTTATGGACTTGAACCGCTGATCGTATGTATCGCATGTACGTTGCTACTGACATCCGAAGTTACACCGTGTTCCGAATAGGAGGCGGTGCGGTTGTTAAAAATATACATTATGTAAGGTGTAGCTTACACGACCTACTTGTTTTTTTTTTTATTTTTCGTTTTGGAGATTTCTCAAAGTTTTCATTAAATTCATTTTTACATTTCTCCATATGATGCGGACAGATACAAGCGTAGGTTTTGGGCACGTGACAAGCCAAAGTCTTCCCTGCGACCATATCCAAGGCAAATTTAAACCTTCAGGCAAAGATACGTAAAAAAACTGAGTTAATCAACGAACGAGATAGGTTTCACAAGTGCTATTTATAGCAACAGGGATTTGTATCTGTTTAGTATTTGTTGATTGGTTAAAAAATCGAGTAGGCTAGCAGAAAAACACCTGATTTTATCATTTTAAAATGACCTTAAGAGCTAGAGGTCGTTAAAATATGCAAAATTTATGCACGTGACTGTTGCCACGTAACATAAACGGCTTGGCTACTAAGCCATAGAGGAAATGTCATCACGCTTTCTTCCTTGACTTGTATAAGAATACATTTTGCCCCAACGCCTTACTCATCAACAGCTTCAGCAGTTTGAAAATCTTTGAATTGTGAAAAAATGTTGATAACACTGAACTCTTTCCAACCATCTAGTAGCTAACATTTAAAATACCTCATGAAGCAACGTTACGTCCTGGATCGAATGCAAGATTTAACTTTTAGAAAATATTCTTAAAACAATGCGTTTACGTGCCCGTGATTTTCAGTTCAGCGGTTTATATATCTAATAAAAGACCACTTTTGTGGGTTGTGAAGTCGTCATGTGAGATAAAATTTTAATGTATTTTAGTGTCATGGGGAGTAAAACTGGCAGTAAAGCAAATGTTACAGCTTACCTGTACGAAGACTGGAAAAATCAAACTTATCAAAAGCAGGATGGTTAAGTATGTCGATAAACATTGTGGGAGTGCCATATAGCGATGTACATCTGCAATGAGTTAGATAATAAATGAAAAATACAATATCATCAGCGCAAATAAGTCGCAGTACTAAAGCATTCGCCACCATAAGAAGGAGTTCTTAGCGGCTATTAATGCTGCGCCCGCAATACCATGTACAACACGTGTTTTGGGATGCGTTCGTTTGGGCCTATTCCGAAATAGGAATTAATCATTCCAATAATTAATTGCGGGAACTAATAAAATATATAAGCTTTACAAGACAATACAATTAAATATAAAAATAAGCTAAGAGCAATCCGACTAAGGCCTTAAAAATGCCTTATCAAGAAAGTGCGCTTAAGAATGGCGTTTAAAATCATTTAAATTATACTCTTGCCTCGCAGCTCATCTGGAAGAGAGTTCCATAATCTAGGAACTGCAACTGAAAAAGCCCTATCACCTAGAGTCTTTTTTGTGATAGCTATCAGCATACAGAGCAAGAGTTGATTTGAGGATCTCAGACGACAGTAATTCTCTTTTATCATCACCAGCTCGATAGGGTAACTGGGAGTAGACCTGTGTATTGCTTTGAAAGTTAAGAGGCAAATCTTTAAATCGATTCGGTATTTTATTGGCAGCCAGTGCAAGCTAAAAAGTGACGGAGTGATACGACAAAACTTTGGAAGTCTAAGAATAATGCGCGCCGCCGTGTTTTGTTCGCGTTGAATCTTAGCTAGCTGCTTGGCGGGCAGACCATACAATAATCTATTACAATAATCAATCCTGCGTGTGACAAGAGTGTGCACAAGTTGCTTGTCTCCTGCGAGAGATATTTCCGTATGCGCCTTAGGTTGTACAGGTGAAAATAAGCTACAATACTTAGTGTGTTAACGTGCGTGTTCGTGGTGAGTACAGGATCAAACAATGCGCCTAGATTTCTAACAGCTGAGCTAGTTAAAGACACCGTGAATGTGCCAACTTTAAGTGCATCAAGATCAACCTTGCGTAACTGATGGCGTGTCCCAACAAGTAAGATCTTAGTAAAAACTACCCAGCTTCATAAGATATAAAGGTTAGCCGAGAAGTAAATTTGTAGGACCATTTCGTCTTCAATCATTTAAAACCTGGGGATTACAGGCTTTTCTTTGTCACAACACAATAATGAAAGCATAGCTTTAAGAGTCCAACCATGACTCGACAACCTATGAGCCTTTTTAGGTTTATATATTATTCGTCTGCATTTGAATTTGCCCGTCCAGCCCCGCTTTGGGTAACATATTCTATTGATTTTAAAGCTCGTAAAAGAGGCTTGGCGGGCAAATTTGAACGCTGACAAAAAATATCTAAACCGTAAAAAGGTCTACTGCTCGTATTTACATTCCATCATATCTGCAAGATTAAAAAAGCAGGAATAAAGCACTGCTTGTACGAGTCGCTGACCCTTCGTTGACCCTTTCACTTCATTTCATTTTAATTTACTCATTAACTTAACTGATGAAGGCAGCAGTTTCACTTGCTGAAAGTTTGTATTTTAAAATATTATATGAGTGAAAATTTTTAACATTTTTATATCATGAATCCCGATAACGATGCCTCTATAGTTCCACAACGTTCAACTCACTTTTCTTCTTGCAAAGCAGCCAAAACTGCACCTGCATCGAAGGATCTGCTCGGATAGACAGCGGTTACACCATGAGTTATGGTACACAGACTAAAAAAACAAACAAACAAACAGATGTCAGTTTCTTGCTCCTTTCTGTTTTTATGTTATTGTTTTATAAAACCTAACGTTAGCATATTAGAAGTATTGTCTTTAGTTCCTCCGTTACCAACATAGAGGCAATAGCTAACAGTTTTTGCTTCATTACAATAAGTTCCAAATTGCGTCATACGATACAAACGTTTTCAGTAAAAAGAAGTGATTTGCAGTGAGACACGGACTTTTCCTGCGATATCATGACAGTTTTACAATACAAAGCTCATTAAGTTTTAACATCAAGTATTTTTGACAATAAATTGAGGATCTTTAATGTCTTCTTGCCAACTACAAAGAATCAACTACAGAGGTTTCATCACTGTGAAGTATTTTTTTCGTTTTGTTTTCGTTTTCTATTTGTTCTAGATTTGAGGAGCGTAAACTGAAGTACATGCAAATACGGATGAGGATGTAAAAATGGGACATATGCTCTTAATGCGAAGTTTTTATGCATGCTTGTGCTTCTGCAAACGACTAAAAGTAAGACTGAAGCACTTTCTGTTAGATCTTAAGATAATGCTAAAATATAGTACCGTGCTACTGTTATCGGCTAGAGCACTGTGTTAAAGTAAACTTGCTTCTCAATATTGTTCAACATTTTTACACTAAATTGGTTATAACAAACGATTACTACACATTTACTAAAGATTAATAATAAAATAATCAAATGAAATGCGAGTTTAAAGGTTATAAAAGCATATAACGCAAAACACATTAATAAAAAAGATTAGCATGCTCTGAGCGAGACTCAAGCTTGTAATACTATAGGTTGCTTGACTAATAGGTTAACAAGTTAGCAAGCAGAAATGTACGTAGCAGTTTGTGACATCGCGATCCCCTAACACTGATAACTGCATATTTTCAAATTATACTTTAATCGTGGATCTTCAGGAGAGAAAAAGAAAGAAATACGATTTCAATTTCTTACCGTTTTAACTAATTCTCACTTGTTGTAAAATGTAGTAATGTCTTAGCGGAACTCAAATCCAGTATTGGAACTATGGTACTGCCAGTCGTGTAATGAAGTGAACAACATAATAATCACTCATTTACTTATTTGATTTTACTGTACATCCTATTTAGAAAACATAAAACACAGTAACTACACTTCACAAAACCAAAATGTTCTAAGAGAAATCCTTGCTGTAAACTATACAATGACGCTCCACCTTCTAAATAAAATTCTCATTCCTGTTTCCATATTTTTATACAAGCAGTTTAATTTGAAAAAAAAATCTTTATGATCCGTAAAAGATTTCACCCAATCATTTTGGATTACTAGTAATTCAAATCTATTAGTTTGTACTGATGAGGAAAGCCAAGAAAATTCCCCAGGGATTTACTGTAAAGGGCCAGTACTTGTGTTCCTACTATATACCCACCTTCCTAAAACCATGCCAAAACAGTGATACAGTGGAACAGGGATGCAGAGTCTTGTACGCTAGAGAAAAGTGCACTTGATAAGAGTTACTTGACATTCTAATTAAAACATTACAATTAGAATACGAACTCAAAATTTCTATCGATTGGCGAAAGAAATTGAGAGCGAGTACTCTGATTTTTTAGTAAAAACAAAAACAAAAAAAACAACGATCTTTTTGATAAACAACCAACGCTGATGATACACCAGCGACCATTCGTCGAGTGAAACTAGATCGAATTTATATTTCAAATTCTTTTTTTTCTTACCTTTGAGATTTTTTTGGACGATATTTTTTTGCCATTTTAGTTCTTTTTTTTTGGAATTGCTTTTTGAATAAAAGCGTTTATTTCCTCGTCTGGAACGACTTTTGAAAAGTGGGTGTTAAAGAACCGCCATATTGAATTACTTGTTTTCATCCCGGTAACCAATCAGATTGCAATATTTGTCATAGCTAGTGAGTACATTTCTTCTAACAATAAATATGACCTTTAACTGGTCTTCAATTTATTAGCACATTATTCTGACATATAAAAAAGATCAGCATTATCTAAACTTCTTTCTGATTCTCCAATATCATTTTGTTTGCAAGAGTAAAAGGAGTTTACATGGTTTACGTAAGTATTGGCAGTTTACCATGAAGTAAGAGTGATTCACAGTTGTGACGTAACGACACAAACACCAAGATTTTAGAATCTTATTCTGTCCTTATGTTTGGAGCATAAATATGTCAAGATGACAGCGTAATGGCAACATAGCCATAGCAACAAAAAGAAAAACTCTTCTTTTGTTTTTGTCAGTGTGACTTTTTATCTTCCAAAATCGGAAATTAGCAAAGCCAATAACAAACAAGTAAAATCAACCTTGGACATAATGACATAGCAAAGAACCAATTAAAGCGTCTAGGAGGATTTTATACCTATTATCTTTCTAATACAATTTTAAAGATGGCGGCGGCCATTGAGGATTCTAAATATTGTGGAGATCAGGGCTCGAAGTCAACCTTTTAGAACACTTGCCAAGTATTGCTAGTAAAGTTTTTTCCCACTAGCAAACTAGTGAGATTACTGGCAAATTATTTTCCTTTCTACAAATGTTTGAAAGACATGGATGTTTCTAGTTTCTAACTCGCAAACGTTTGCTAGCGGTTATATTTCTCACTCGCAGATTATCAAAACCATGTAATAGACGTTAATTTCTGCAAACAGAAACAGTTATAATATCAGCTGCTTTCTTGAGAACACTTCCCCATTTTATACATTGGGCGAAGACGTCAACTCAGTAAAAGAAACAAAAAAAAATGTGCAAATGTAACTAAGACGGCTGCCTCAGTCCATTTGTTTTCAGCAGTTTTGTTTTGCTGATCTGGCTCAGAGCGATATAACCTTTGTTTGCCATAATGGTGTTTTGCTGTTATGTGATTTTGTCGCAAGTGTGAACAAGGCTAACAGCTAAAAACATGGCAGTTGGCCCAATTTGTAAGATCGCTGCCTTCTTGCCCCAAGTTCCCCTGTGTAATCCCCAGCTCTGCCGAGATAAGAATCCTTGTGTGACCTTTTCCACTAAAAAGCTAAATGAAGTAAATGAATATCACTGTGAATAGATTAATGTCGCATCCCATGAATTCAAAAACTCTCATTCAATAAACACTACGAAACTACTAGATATAAGTACCGGCTCCAGAGAGGCACTAGGCCAGGGCTCGAAATTGCGACCGATACGGTCGCATTTGCGACTAAATATTTCCTTTTGCGACTAAAACTTCAACAGCGGTCGCAATTTTGCGACTAACTGATTTTAATTTTGCGACTAACATTTTACAACCAGTCACAAAAATGCGACCATGAAACTTTTTTTAATTTCGAGCCGTGCACTAGGCGGCTTGGAAAATGAACAAGCTTCTGAAGTAGTATTGATAATTAAAATATTTAACTCACCTCTTCATTGTACTTTAGTGTCAATCCAACATAATAGGAGTTGTTCAGAATGTTATGATGAGATAAAGTGGCACCTTTGGGATTTCCTGTCGTACCCTGAAATCGGATGATTCGCCTAATTTTGGTCGATCAACTTAAATTCGATTCATATTGGTAACTACGTTAAGTGGAAACTACTTTGACATGGAATTATAGCCATGCTTTCAAACTTGAAAGAGGAACATTATTCCGAAATTATTATGTTTTCATTGAGAACTGATTTAAAAACAGCAAAAAACTAATGTTGCATGTCACGCATCAAGTTTTTCCTCAGCAGTGATTGGCTGTTGTGACATTCTCTAAATTTGTTGGGTGTTGCATAGTTTCTGAGGTTTGATTGGCTGTTGCACAGTTTCTGAGGTTTGATTGGCTGTAATAACATTTTCTGAGATTTGATTGGCTGTTGTAACATTTTTTGAGGTTGGATTGGGTATTGTAGCACTTTTTAAATATTTATTGATTTTTCTAAGTTCTATTACAAAGATTAAAGAGTACAATTTATGCTAAGACCATACTGTTAGGAACAACGTATATTGCAGGAAACATAAGCGATTTGAAAACAAAAAGTTGCCATACAATGATAATACTCTACAATTTTTTTTAAAACTTTTAGGCTTTTCTTTTTGATGGCAAATGCTGACCAGTACTGTACAAGAACAAAATCCGTTTAGCTGTTCGTAATTTCCATACCGAGGTGTATTGAATGTTGATCGGTTCATCACATTGTAAAACGTTCTGCATGTCTGTTACTTGCTGCCGATGCTCAGGTCCACCAGCAGACATGAGATCATCAAATGAAAAACAACCGCTGAAAAAAACAACATATAAATAGTCGGATCCAAAGTTCAAAATAAAGTATCATACACAGCAAAAAAAAATTGTGACGAATTTCCCAATAATGACTGACATTGTAATTATAATGAATAATTAATTAGGTATGACATAAATATAATTAATAATTAATTGTTAATTAATAATTAACAAGGTGTGACATTGAATTATAATTAATAATTAACAAAGTTGTTTTCTGTGCTGTGGATGGCAGTGTCTAGAAAGTGATCTGGATTTTCTTCGACTGTGAAAGCTATATTCGGGTGGTAAGACTTTAACTGGACTAGCAGCTGGCCGCGTATGTTTTTCTTTTTCCTGGAAAAAATGTCATCAACATATCTGTGGTAACACTCAGGATTGAGGGGTGTAACACTATCTGCTTCAAGCTTAGCCATAAAAATACTTGCAAGAACTGATGATGCATTTTCTTTTGGTTATTTTATTTGAAACGCAAAGTTGACGGAATAGTTTATAAAAAAAATTGATCAAAAATTATGGCATGGAAGCAGGCGACTTACTCCATGGCTTTATGTGATGCGTGGAAGCTCTGTTAGTATAAGAAAGTACTAGATGAGAATACAAAATAATGAAAAAGTTATATTAGGCAATTTAGTTCAATATCGGAATCCAAAAATCTGCCCCAGGCGATGGATCATGATTTACCTGAACTTATCGCTGTCTTGACTACAAACTGCAACAACTTTTAATTCTGGAAGCCTAGCAATACGGAAGAAAACAATGAACGAATTGATTAAAACTTTGACGTTTAACAAAACGGATGGCTGATGGAGGGATGAATCAATAAATGAATGCTGGAAGAAAGGATGAAGGAAGATAGAGGGGAAAGAAAGTGGTTGTGGGGGAGGTTTAGGAGTGGAAGGAGAGGCCCAAGAACTCACCTATTACTGAGGAGGTCCCCTGGTTGTGATTGGGGTAACTCGTGCGCAATCTGCTTCAACATGTTATAGTAATCCTGTGTTTTGTGTTTATCAGCCATAACCAATGCCTTACAACCAACCTAAAAGAAACATACATTCTGCCATTGGAGATTGCCACAGTATATTTATCTTTGCCACCTTGTGACTATTTGGCACTTATGACATTTGTTCTTGCCGATAAAACTTTTAAAAACTGTTCTGTACCTTCTACCTGGAACAAGTATTATATATCAGGAGGAACCAGAGACTCTCAACTGCTTAACATTAAATAAAATGGGGACAAACAATTTGGCTCTTAAAACGTTTACATGCAGGATTGTCAATAAGCGCCGGCGACCTGCGATATCGCCGGCTACTTGAACGTTTTCGACCGCTGGAATTTGGCGGGAATAAGTGGGAAAAAAGCGGTAATTACAAATACGCTTTAAGAAAGAAATTAGATAAAAAAAGGTGCTTTCTACCTTCAGAATATCTCCGCCAACTTCAAATCTCATTGACAACACTGCGTTTAGTTAAAAGTATTATGATACTCAAGATAAATAGCTCAAACTTCTTTTACAACTATTTATTCTATTTAAATTATTTATAAAATGAATTTTTTTGTTGAATTAGTCTGGTATAGTTCATGTAATAATTTCTAGAAGGGGATGAACGAGTGGAATGGATTATTTGAGTAGGAGTAAAGAGATATGAAATATTATTGGGAGCAGCGTTGTTAGAAATATCAAACATTAACATAAAAAGAGTATGTTACCCTAAACTGGGCGAGACGGGTAAATTTGAATATAGACAATGTGAAGAGAGTCCCTAGACAGTAATATCAATACAATAATAATAAAACAACTACAACTGAGCTAAACCAATTCATAATTTGTTACGCATCAGATGAGGATTCGGAAAATAGAAAGATGGGGAGCCAAACCTATAAGCTGTTGAAGGTATCACAGGTACTGGTACAAACCCTGATACAGAAAGTATAGTATTTGAAGCCATTAGACTCAGCATCAGGAGTGGAGTTTTAAAATAAATGGCTACTATCAGCTGCAACAGTACTGGTTGACAAGCTCCCTACCGACATCTGGAAGCAGAAAGTCATTCCACAGGAGTGAAGCAAAGATTAAATCTGAAAACGGCCAAGGAAGAGCGACCTAAACAACTGTAAAGATTAACTAGTAATAACACTCCAACCATCCCCAACAACAGTTTCTACAGAGTTGATCCCCCTCACAAAAATTGAAATAGGTAAAGCTTTATAATACAAATGTCTCTACTTGATAATTTCGCTAAGAATTCCAGCAATAATAAAAACAATGTGCAACTTTTTGATTTGAGATTATAACGTCAAATGTAACTGTTCCTATTCAACACACGAGGACAATAAGACACCCCACTAAAAGTTTTATACTTGCCCTTTTTGTAATTATTTTTTTTTCTAAATCTCGACCAACGTATCGTTCTAAAATGTACATTTAGGGGATGTCAGGTATATGCACTTCAACATATCAAACACTAATTTCGGAAAAACATGCGTGTTAGATTTAAGATCGTCTGAAATGGTTAAACAAATAGTTTAGCATGGTTATCAACTTCAATAATCTTATTATTAATAATAATAGGTGAAAACACGCGATCTCGAGACATTGAGAAACTTATTTGCATATCTTTTCACTCAGATTCATTAAGTAGAAAGCGATCTTCCTGAATTTCCTGAATTAACCTATCAAGAGCAGCTTGAATATTACTAGTGTAGATTTTATGGACTGTTCAAGCGATTGTGGTATCATCCACATAATCATTTCCATAGGTTGACTGTCAACATGCAGATTATTGACCATGACTACGAATAGCCAGGGGCCTAGTTTGGTGCCTTGGGGCACGCCAACTGAAACACTTCCCAACTCCGTAGCACTCGCGTTAACTTCACTCTTTGTTCCCTATTCTTCATAAAATCGGCAACCCACTAGAAGGTCCAAACAAGCAAATTGTATTCCTTCAATTTATTAAGAAGAATCCAGTAATGTATTAAATCGAAGGCTTTTTTGAAATCGAGTAATACAACACGAAATGTCAAACCATTTCCATCTGTGTTGCAGTACCACGAATACAACGCTAGCGCATACTAATGAGAGTGTAACGGATTCCTAAAAGATTTAGGAACTGTCCCAAACTGGTTACGGTCAATTATTTTCAAAACAGCTGGCCTAACATATTCCTCGACCACATATTCTTCAGCCATGCACCTTTGGCATAATTGGAATAAAAGAAAAGGATGTAAGGTCTATAATTGTTGACAACATGCAAGTATAGGGTTTTTTTCGAAATTGGGTTCATATCCGCTCTTTTCCAGGATTTTGGGAGACGGCGAAAGGAAGAATTCGAGATGTCTGCAACTGGAACAGAAAGTAATAATGCATTGTCTTTAAGAAGCCAGGCAGAGATACTGTCAGGTCATGAAGCTTTGTTTGGGTTTAGTGTAGCTAGTTTATTGAAAACTGAAAACTACGTGATAGTCTGGTAAAGATTCTGAGAGCTGAGCGAAAAAATACTCAAGAAGGTCGGATGTTAATGGTGTAAATGCCCTCATTGGAGACAAAATTAAATTCACTTTTGATGAAATTAGACAAAGACTGAGACTTTTGAGGCATATTTTGATCTTCAACACTGACAATGTGCTGGTATTCGATCAGTGGGTTTACATGGCTTGCTAGTTTATTCCCAAACTATATCTTTGTAAGTAATCTTCAGTTAAATACTGTTTCTTTATTATAACTTGTGGTTGTCTTTCTACATAAACAGCGCATCAATTAAGTCATCATTATCGTCATCATCATTATCATCATCTTCATTTACCGTTCATGTTTTCCCACTCTTGGGGTTGAACGTAATATGCTTGTCTCCACTATTTCCTATCTTCTGCCATATCTTCTGTGATGTCTTTAACTTCCTCATGTCTTCTTCCACAACCTTACTCCAGGTCTTCTCTGGCCTACCTACCGACCTTTTACCTTCCACCTCCAGTTCCATTGACCCTCCTAAGTAAGTATGCTATTCTCATCCCTAGGTATAAATACCTTACTCCAGGTCTTCTCCGGCCTACCTACGTCCTTTTACCTGCCACTTCCAGCTCCATTGACTCTCCCAAGTATGCTATTCTCATACCTAGCAATAAATACCTTACTCCAGGTCTTCTCCGGCCTACCTACGTCCTTTTACCTGCCACTTCCAGCTCCATTGACTCTCCTAAGTAAGTATGCTATTCTCATACTAGCAATAAATACCTTACTCCAGGTCTTCTCGGCCAACCTACCGACCTTTTACCTTCCACCTTCAGCTCCACTGACTCTCCTAAGTATGCTATTGTCATCCCTACGTTTTTCTCAACCTCATGTAAAAGGTTCTCCACCCAACATCTTCTTCTGACCTCTTCATTACTAATCCTGTCCAGCCATTTTACCCTTTACATGTAGCTCAACCCAATCAATTAAGAATTCAAATAATTTATACCTTTTGTAGAGCATACTCAGCCTCGGTGGTTTGGTAAGCTGGATTTATGTTAACCTGCCAAATCAAGTCAAAAAAGTGTGATTTTCAAATGAAGGCATTTTATTCCAAACTACTGAGACGTTTAACTGTTTACAAATATACAACAAAGTTCCTGTATTGCTTCATTCCATCTTTGCTGTTAATTATTAACTTAAGGTAAGCTGGAGCTAAATCCTTTATGATCCAAGTGGGACATGGAGCAGGTGCTTATCTCCGGTTTCTGTAGTGTTACACAAATGAAAGTCTGACTCTGGGACGTGACACAAGTCCATCACAGGGTAACTTCTAGCAGATGCTGCAGGTACTCATTCACCTACCCCCAAAAGGCTGGAAAGCTGATTTATAATTAGTTTAGAATGAAAAAGAGGTCACACAAAATTTAAATCTCGGCAGAGCAAATACTCACCAGAATTTTGGGTGGGAATGTGCCATTGGACCTTCACAAACCTGACAATAACCCTGTTTGATCTTGATACCCTGTTCTAAAATAGTCTTGCTGTCTGCATGTTCCAGTAAAAAGAAAATGCAAAAATTTATTCCCTGTTCTAGAGAATAACTTCAGTGATTTATACAACCTGTTCTAGACTGGATGGTCTGAAAACCATACTCTCAACAGCAGCACATACCTGTATAATAAATACATATATGGAAAAACCCCTCTGGGACTGTCTGCTAGGGGCTTACTTGCAAAGGACTATTGTCCCATTTAGGGATTCAAAGAATTCCTTCTGTACAAGCTTACCACTACAGAAACTGGAGATGAGCATCTGCTCTTTGAGTCACTTGCATTGGCTTGTAAAGAATTTTGCTAAGAAACAGTTTAATTATTTAATAACAATATAATTATTACACTGTTTTATATCTTTCCTGACAAACAACTAAAAAACCTCACCATTATAAGTCCCGCTCTGGCTGTTGCAAACTGTGTGATGACCCACTCTCGAATGTTGGGACCCCACATACCCACTCGATCACCTTTCTTTAACCCAACAGCAAGAAAACCTGCAGCTAACTTATCCACCTGTAGATGAAACACTTAAATCATTCTGCCTTTACTCATTTAATCGTTACAATCATCTCAAAACATCTCCTAGCTAGCTGATAAATAACAAAGATATTATAACACTGAAAAAAAATTCGATTTTTTTAGGGAAGGGGAGGGGGTGGATAGTTACTGTTACTGGGGGACCTCAAAATAAATGTGGCAGAAGTCAAGTGGACTGTTTCCATAATAAACACATGTATTTGTGTCTACTGTATGTTACTATGCATAGCAATCTATAACAAATTATAGCAGAAGGTGCGCAGGCTCCATGGAGCTTTATTATCAGTTTTTGCTACCTGGGACAGTAGCTGATACATATTTAGATATCTAGAACACTATGAGCACTACATTTTGAGTCTTTAAAGAAACAATATTAATGTAGAACAGTCAATAAACTAAAAACAAACTTGACTTCTTCTACATTTATTTGGGGTTCC
>JAOBAY020068414.1:0-12019 GCA_025331085.2 Zoanthus sociatus | reverse complement strand
ACTCATCCGGCATTCCTCTTCCATCCAAAACACCTTGACACAGCTCCACCATCACACCAATCCCCATCTCCCCACTCATTCAGACTTTTTTCCTATCTTAACAGATCTAGAGAATTCCATAATTAAAGAGCACATTACAGTGTTCTCAATAAGTACCAGTGGCTGTGGCAATATTGCTGGCTATTGATATTTCATTTTATTAAAAAAAACAACACTAAAAACTGATGTTTTGGTGTTGCTGACACCTTTATCAAAGTAAAACAAAATGTACAGCATTGGCTTTTTTAATAAAATGTAATTCCAAAGTCGTTTTGATTATTATTTCACTGGCTAGAAATAAGCAAAAAAAATGTTAACAATTAACAGTCATTACAAAACCACTTTAAGAAAAAAGTAGGTAAAATAAAATGTGTCATCCACTTTCAGAATATCTCTGAAAACTTCAAATTTTACTCGCAACCCTGCATTATATTACGTACAGTACATTATCATCTTTTACATCCTTCACAAGATTTTCAAAAAGAAAATGGTTTAAGTTAGCTTACACTTGCAAGTGAACAATCTTAATTTCATGAACGTTTAATTTAGCCACAGTAAAAATCATTATGCAATCCCTTTATTATAGCAAATGAATACATCTTTCAAAATAACCTGGATGTTGCAAAGTCAATTAACCTTCCCAACATAAATGCAACCCTGCATCAATAACAAAATATTATAATTGTAAGTTGTGTTTGTAGGAAAACACTCATAATTTGCAAACCATGGCCTGAACTATCCTCCTTTAACAATTCAAACAATTGTAAATCAAGATCTTGCTCCAAATTAATTTTAAAACATGCAAGTAAAATTTCAATAATTTATTTTTGCCTTAGATCTATGATGGTTTAATTAACATATTAATCACAATCTTTACAATTTCTTCAAATGTGATGGATGCATAAACTGCTGTGTTTTGCACTAATTAATCTGCAAAATTGTAATCGGACATCTGTAATCGGACAGTTGGCTGTAATTGGACACCTGTAATTGGACAGTTTTTTGAACCAATCATTTTATTACTTTCAGCTAAATCAACCAATCACAACATAGATTACAATCACTATACCAACTCATGTCAACAACTTTTTCAAACTGGAAGAATTTGTAACTTTAAAAATTCATTATTGTCTCAAAAGAAAATATTTAATAAAAATTATAATAAAATCAAATTAATATGTCTGCCAAAAAAACACCAATATTTTAAATCAATGCATGTGATGCAAGGCAAATCGGGATAATTTCCGTACTGGGGTGTACTTATTTATGCATGCAGTTTTGTTGTGTATATTACTGTAGAACTTAGGGTCTGGGAAAGAGCTAGTTTTTATGATTAAACAATAGTTCACCCCAATACGGAAATTTTACCGGCAAATCATTTACTATAGAGCTGCATATGTAATTATAATTGGAAATCTTACAGTTCCTGTTTAGTGTGCTGATAACCGGTGTCAACAAGATGATTATAATTAATATAAGTGCACCCACTAGTTGATTAATTTTTTTTGTTATTGTTTTGGGGGAAGTCACGTGAATTTATTACTTTGAGTTGTTCAAATGAGAGCGCATGAACATCACATTTACAAGTCATTGACATTCTTAATATAACGTATGTGTCCTCAATTGATTCGTTGCGCGGCGATATGAATCGAAAACAGTGGTATATTTATAAAGGAAATTTATGTTTATTCTTAACAAACCTTTTTAGCACCCAGTTTGGTAGCTTTCTCTCGGGCAGCTTCAAAGTCTTCTTCTTGCCCAACATCTGCCTATAAAACGTTAAAATTAACCCAAATATAATTGGGTTACTTAGAAAATAAATACTTCCTCAATGGAGATTCTAAAACAAAATGAACTATTAACTGTACATGTGCCACGTGGTCTTACAGTTAAAACTAAAACTATTTTAGAAATTTTATTTTATGAAAGATGTTCCATCGCATTCACTAATTGTTGTTAGAGTTCACTTCATGCAGGTTTCAGCTTTAAAAGATTACATATAATTAACAAGTTTAGGCCTGAAAAATTTGACTTTTTGATCACTCGTAGTCACATGAGCAACGTGATTAAAACTGTAATTATAAAATTAGCTATATATATATATAGTAAAGATCAAGGGCGATGCGAAGAACAAAAATGGTTTCTTGATTTTCATGTTTTTCATATAAGCAGCACTAGAATAAAAGGACCATTCAGGGTAGAGACAGAATATGTCACAACAGAACATACCTCTTTCATGCACTAGTCAAGCAATACGTTTCCAAAACTACTTACAAGATAACAAATAACGTCAAATCCTTGCTCTTGAAGCCACACCAAAATGCACGATGTATCGAGTCCGCCACTGTATGCCAAAACAACCGTTTTATTTTCTTCTGCCATCTTATAACAAGACCTCCAAGGTGATCAACTCTATGATACTCAATATAGCGAAAGCACAGTGTAAAAATCCTTGACGTTGATTGGTTGATTGGTCGGTCAACTGTTAGCTATAGAATAACTCTAGGAATTTGCTAAATTAAAATTCATTGTGTTTTTCTATAAAAATGAAAAATTAGCAAGTCAATACTAGCTAGAACAAAATTAGTGCATTTACATTTTTTAAAATTCCCACAATAATGCACTTACCAATGTTATACCCGTTTGGGGTAGGGGAGGCAAATTTTTGGGATTTGTCTTTTAATTCGCCCTCCAAAATGTCAAAATCCACTCCCGGGGGCATGAAAAAGGGATAATCAAATCCCCCTCCCCGAGACCATATAATCACTAATCTGTTGTCAAAACTTTGCTCCCGGAAGAGTTTCAAAAGTCAAAACCCTCTCTCCCGGGCAAGGTATATAGGAATTCTATCAAATCCCTACCCCTTGCAATTGCGCACCCCTTCCCCTCACGGGCTTGTTATAATTATTTTTCTTTCTAGACATGCTGTAAACGTATAGAATCATTCTTTTCATTTGAGAATATATCAACACACACTTTAGTACTTGATAGTCGCCGGAAGACTTTGAACTAGCTTTATAATACATTTTACAAGCAATTCACTTTCGACTTTTTGGGCTAACACATATTTTTACACCCACACCAGGGTGCTGTGATTCAACATAAAATTATATCGGTCTGGGATTAACTAAGAAAAGTACAGTATTGCAGGTCCGCGAATTGAGTATTGCAATTTATTTGTATTCATCTGCTCAAAATGTATTAGAATTTAAAGTTTTAAAAGTTCATTTTTCAGGGAACAGTCAATGGTAACGTCTGCGCTATATGAAGCGACACTGAAGAATGTTCAATTTAATATTCATTCGATTCATGGTTTCTTCCACATTCAAATCATTAAAGTTTGTTGCCCGGCAGAATCATCCAACAGGAATTTTTTTTTATTGTGGAAGATATATATAGGAGATTCTTTTGTTTAGCTTTTTTTTAATTTTCTTGTTCCGTTATCCTTCTTTTGAAAGCACAGTTTTTGTTTTTCTAAAAAGCTCTATTTTTACTTTTAGCCTCTAGATCAAATTTTGAGACATTTTAAAGTATTTAAAAAATACTTATAGATCGATGTAAAACGTTTTATTGCGTGAAATACTGGGAATAGTGCTAGAAAAATACAAAAATGTTTTACCTTGAAAGTAACAATTCCCTTGTTGAAATCACAAGCTGTTTTTTGTCACAGGTTACCACAAGTTATTGAAATTTAAAACATGTATAGTAAAAGTTGACAAACAACAAAAAATAAATTCAAAATATAGTTACTAAAACTTATTCTCGTTGTTTGTCAACTTTTCTTTTACTTATTTCATAACATTATTATTTGGTTGACTCGGTCCGGCCCGGACCCAACGATACAGAAAATCATTGTACAAGGGTTTTGCTACAACTTTTTTCTATTGAAATTTAGCAGTCGAAAAAAAACTATTAAAAACCTATTTTTACATTATAAGAGAATCTATCATTTTTGTTCAGCTGCTGAACTGTTTACATTTTGAAAAGAAAAACTACAAAAATCTTGGCGCTCCAAGCTTAGCCTTGGAAACAGTAGCTTGACTTTCAGACGGGGCTTGGGTCCTACGTCCCAAGCCCCTCCCCGGAAGTGGAGCGTAAGACCCAGGCCGCGTCCGAAAATCAGCCTATGGAAACAGGTGATCATTATATTAGTTGAAAACTCTGTTTGAACAAAAGATAATGAGTGTGCAACAATTTACCATTGACGGTAGATAATGACACTTTGAGGTCATACAGGCACCATGATGTGACTGAAAGTTTTTATAATAAACTGAGAATAGTCAATATGTAATTTCTAATCAATCAAGATATGCGATGGCCAATGAAGAAAAGTATTTCAAATCCGAAGTCTTTAAAGGGCGAACTATTCGATTTTTAAGGGAGGCTTGGAAGGTTCACCCCATGGATGTAAGATTTTGGTTCGCGCAGACGAACAAATGAAAATATTATTTCCCTGTAAAAGTGCAGGGCAAGATATTCTTTTCCCAAAGCCGTCAAAATTAGCCCTAAAAGAAGCTTAATTTGAAAGGAAACTTCTCCTATACGTCATTGCTGTTTGAAAAAGTCGGTGGGTAATATAACAGTTCAACAATGAACAATAATTGAAGCATGAACCTAATGATGAATAAAAGCATTAAAAACACAAAAAACAATTTGCAACTTTGGCCAAGTCAGTGGCTAGTAAAAAAGAAACATTCTTGAGTGTACTGAATCAAACTGAATTTGACACCTGACTGGACGGCGCCATATATCACAAAAACATGCAGAAGATGCCTCGAGTGTAACGATTTAAGTCAATTCTATAATATTCTCACCTGTGATTTTAGTACGGCCTTTTTTTCTAGAGCTTGCTCGTCTCGCCTTCAAGCTGAAAAGTTAATGCTCTAATACAATGACTTAAATTGTGCCTCGAGCTGTTCGTTGAGATTTTAGTTATTCTTCCAAAACTAATGAAGAACAGTAATGTATAATATATCATTGATATATACAAACAAAACACCTGGAATTTGCTTTTTAGATTTTTTAAAACCTTCTCGTTTTAGCTTGGCCTTGATTAAATCAAGCAAGATAAAGGAGATGTTCAAATGTTACATTTTCAGATAATATCAATAAATATCAATCCACGTACATTTTTATGTCCTCCAATAAACGATCCTATCATATTCTGTCTTTCAACATTTCTTTGATATTTGCATCAACTTCCTCCTTCTAATTTTACTTTCCAAAACGCCGAGGTATAGATTTAAAGCCACAACGCTTTACCGCAAATTGGGTGAACTTCTTTAAATTAGCATAAATAAATATAAAAATTCGCCACAAAGGATGGGTTGTGATAAAAGTATTAGTTTTAAAACTGCGGAAAAATTGATAAATACATTTACGAAATCTTGTCAGATCGAAGAGCATAAACCATAAAATTATACTTTAATTTAGTATCTTCATAAAGGATGATTTAAAATATTCCTCTGTTTTCAGGCATGAAAGGAGGGATGAATACGTTGGCGAATCTATGAATTTTGCCAAAAAATGTCACGGATTCACGGCGGAAAGCGGATCAATTATGGTATAAGCTGCGGCTTCTGGTCTGTAACCACTTCGCTGGTCGGAACTCGGATTCTGAAGCTCGTGTGGATCGCAAATTTTCATACAGCCTAGGCTTTTGTGACTTGCGTGTCGAGCCGGAAAGCATGTCTGCCAGCCGGCCCAATCATCCTACTTGGGTTTCAGTCCCTTGAAGAAATGCACGTTATTCAGTTGCCCTGGGAGAAAGCTGAAAAAAAATTGACACAAAAACGTCTACGAGGAGGCTAGTACCATTGTTATTCAGTTGCATGTAATTTGCATGTATTATATAACAAGATCTCGCGCACAGAATTTCAAACACTTTACCATTCTCTGAAAGCCCCTCAAACTTCTTGAAACGTTCTTTAAAAAGATAGCCAATGGATTTTCAGTGTTTCTACATTCATTACTTAATATCATTTCCATGATTACACGGAAATATTTTGCTTAGGTGAGGGAGGATGGGTGTGGAGGGTACGTTATTGCTTGGGTAAGGTTTAGTTTAACTGGGAGGGGTAGGTAAGTAGAGTAGATTATAGGAAAGTGCAAATAAAAATAACACCTACTCTGCTTACACGTTGATCTTTTTGACAAAATTAAAAGCAGTGAGAACTAAGTATAAATAAAGTAAGTCAAGACAGTGTAGGTGATTTTTTTTAATTAGTACACTTTATTATATGGATAAAGATGTTTAACGTTTTACTGGAAACTAAAACACTTGGATTTCCATTATTTTCACTCGTGAAGGTAAGAAAATGTCATATACTAAATGTACCGGATGCATGTGCACGCTCGTCCTAAAACATTTCCGACCAGTGCCTTGTTGCCTGTTTGGTGGCTTTTTGGATTTTTTTTTTTTGGATATTGAAAGAGCTTTGTTAAAACTAACTCAGTTAATTGTTTCAAATAGTTTTTTTGTAAAATGAACTGACAAAGGCCAACTGCCATTTTGAACGTTTTTATTTTAAAAGTATTAAAGTTTTGGATAACAAGGAGTTCTCATCTGATCACGTTCCCAGATGTCCTCGCGCGCTTCGAGCTAGAAAGTTTGCCTAGCCCACGTAAGAAGAAAAAAGAAACCATCCTGGAACGATATTAGTTTCCATTTTCTTCTTTTTTCCTGCTTAAAACCTGCTGAATGACCTCATTATTGGAAATATAATCTATATTTAGACTTGTAATATATAGCAGGGAATAATGAGTGCCACATTCGTAGGGTTACCTTTTCTACTGATTTGCTTCATCTTGATTTTCCATTTTGTCAAAACCAGTCCTATAATCACAGTTACACACAATGGATACATTAACTGTTACTGTGAAGGGATATCGTACCAAAACTAAGAGAGTAGTTAAACCGAAACCGAACTGAAATTATTCCCAACATTTTTTACTCAATCACCCGCATTCCATTTTTTAAATCTTAAACAAGAAAAATGTCTGGTAATTCACATCTTTGCCCAAAAGATTGTTCATTTCTAAGTGTTTATAGCGGTTTTTATTTTCGTTCCCTGAAATTATCTTTTTATCTCTTCTTCTACCTGGCATTCAAAATTGAATCCTCCAGTCGCAGCTTGATGTGACGAAATCTGTGTTTGGTCAGATTGGTCTCTTTATAGGTTGTTATTTGCAAAAACTGCAAAGGACTACGCGTAGACTAGCTATGAAGATGGAAGCCTAATTAACAATTAGACCTCGAGGACGAATGGACAACGAGTCAATAACACATGAGGAAGTAGGCCAAATGGGCTATTCAAACTCGTAGTTTATGAGGCCGAGAGGTCTAATTGTTTTAGTATAAATAAACTTACTAATCGGTCAAAAGAGGGTGTACAAATTATATGTTATCGATGAAATCCTCTGATATTATTCCAAAATGGGGAACATTATTATTTTTATCCGCCATCTTTTCTCTACTAGCAGGCTATCACAACTAGACCTCTAGTGGAGTAGCCAATCAGAATGCAGGATGCGTGTTAGACCGTTAGTAGGTTTATACTAATGATGCTTGAATTGACATTGTGCTAAGATCAAATTTGGTTGAGATTGGATGATTGTACAAAACAGACTTGAAATATCAAACATTCAAAACGCTAGCTAGACTTTGACGGTTCGATTAAAACAATTAAGCTACAGTTACTTTACACAACTGCACTAAAATATGCTAATAAGATAAAGTTATTTACATGGTACTGAGAATATATAATATAAAGAACATAAATATTTATGTATGAATACCAATAAGTCTATAAAGAGATTTATGCTTTTAGTTTAGTCTGGTTCGCCAAATAGTTGCCCCAGGGATCCTCCCCACGAAACTTTCTCTGACTCACTGGTAATTGATTCCTTACGGTTTTCAACATCACAGTTCCCCTTAACCAGTTCATTCTTTTGATCTATGTCAGCTCTTTCAACACTATTGATGTTTGCTCTCTCTACCTGACATGTCGATGTAACGCCCGGCATCCTGTTCAAAGTTTCGCTTTCTTTTTCGTTTAATTTTTCCGTTTGCGACGGGCGTCTAGGAGGCGTTAACTCGCCGCTCTGGTCTCCTTCGGCTTCCCTACTGTTTAGTTCCACGCGTTCTAAAGCGCGTTTCTCTTGGCGTTTAAAGTGACGGTTATCCCGAGCTTGTCTTAACTCTCCTGGGATTTTCTTTCTTCTATAGGCATGCGCAGCTGCTTCAAGCTCTTGCTGTTGACAAGTAATTTGGACTGTGTTGTTCTTGCCTTGATTGTACTTCATTTTTTCGTTGAGATTTATTTTCGTTTGAGATGACGACGAAACAAATGGCACCACACTCCCGGCGGGCTCTCGCTGTTGCATCATCAACGGTGTTTCTTCATCAGATTTTGGTTTTCTTCCGTGGTCCCCTTTGAGAGAAAGTTTATTTTTCTCTCCATAAGGTCCAAGCACGGGATCTTGTTGACCGTCTAAGTCCTTTCGATTTTCATAAACATCCACCATTCTCTCAAAACCTGGGTATGACGCGCTCTTTCTCATTTCTTTCTGCTCCTTCACAGTTTCCGTGGTCTGAATTTTTGTGTTTTCACCTCCTGAAGAATCGTAATTAAACAGACACAACTTAACCTAAAATTGTTATATCTTTATAGTTATCTCTTATATTAAGGGCTGGTGTGCTACGTTGCAACAGTCGGTCAGTATCATAAGTGAATGGAATACAAAAACGTCTAAGATTGAAAAAAGCTGAGATGTCTTCTTTTATCATATCTGACCAAAATTCAGCTGAGTGTATGACGTCATCACTAGGCTAATTTGAAAAATTTAAAACCTTAAAGTCACTGGAACAGAAAGAGATATAAGTAATTAAATGAATATAAAGTATCTTATATAACGTCAAATATCTCTTTCTGTTCCAGTAAACAGCTTTTTTCTTCTGGCTTCGATAGGAAAGATGCGATTTTCCCCAGCCTCTCGTCTTCGCTCGGATGCCTCGTTGGCAATAAAACAAAATGAAAAAAACGATTCGAGCAATATTTTTGTACAAAAACCACTTGAAGGCTGAGACAGTGTAAAGAACTTTTATTTTAGATTTTAGTTATAATTTTCACCTTCAAAAATTTTTCTGTTCAGCTATGGTTTCAGTACAGCGGTTAACCTTACAACGCATTCTCGCTCTTGTTGCTTCGCAGCAAAATGGCGAAAACAAGTGGAAATAAAAAAAAAAAATCATTTTCCTGTTACCTTCAATTTAAGGAGTCCGGTACCGGAAGGAGATTTAAGTCTCTACACGGCGCGACAAGAGGAAATAAAACTAGTACGAAACCAAGTTTATCCGATCCTTTCCAAAACGAAACAGCGCGTGGCAGTGGTCCATTTTCGGAACGCATAGGAGAAAACTGAATCGGATAAAATGTCGTTCCACTCTTTTCATAAGTGTAAGCGGGGCTTAATTTTGTCACCCAGCCTCCGAGTGTTCTTCTAAGGACAAAATTAAAACTAAGTAATAGAAAATATTCTTACCAGAACCAGTTTCAGACTTGCGTTTTCTGTCCCTTGCACGTTCCTAAAGGCCAAGATAAATTCAGTTCCTTTAGTGCGGAGTATGTAAAAATGCCTGAAAATCCGTCGTTCATACGTAATACCTGCGGCACATCGTGCATTGCATTATATTGGTATGACAGGGATGCTCACGGCGTCGTATTTTTTAGGGGTCAAAATTGGCAATTTGGTATTTTTAGGGCTTTTCAGAGAAAAATCGAAGTTATTTTACTGAAACGGTATTTTTTAGGGTCGAAAGGTTTTACGCTTTGGTATTTTTTAGGGTAATTTTTTACATTTCCCGACGAACATCCCTATCCTTTTTACCCCAAAGTATGAATCCTCCGGGCAATCGACGTTTGTAGATTTATGACTCTGACCATTCAGGCATTTGTTTTTCATCAGGGCTGGGAAAACATAGAACTAATGCTCGGAACCGCAGCTTCTTACACTGCTTACAGTGATGAGTTTAGGAAATTATAACTTTTAAGATTTGTGTACTTACGTAATGAAGTTGCACGAGGAGATCTTGATTTGTTTTCTGAAGCATGACTGCTCTGGAGCGATAGTAATAAATTGCCATCCTGTAAACATTGCAATTAAATCAAGCTATTTCTGTTACTACTTCTATGATACATGGGAAAATATCTTTAGAATGGCAATAAATGTGGAGGATGATAAATTAGCAAAATCCGTTTCGGCTATGACCATATAAAACTAATTATTTGGCTGGTTTAGCGTTATGAACAATTCGGTCACGGTTATTTTCGCGCTTTCAGCAGTTGCGATATTGAAGCCCCAATAATCTTTGAGGCTTCAACAGGTTTTGAACTTCCCGTTTCCTCATCAGAGACCCTCTCACCAAGATCAATCGCTCTATTTGAAATAACAAGTTTTAAGACGTAAAACCCACCTCAAACAAGAAATGTAATTGCTAAATAATGAATTGGTTTACTAATTTAATGTTCTATCTACTTCCGACCAAGGTTAAATCAATTTTAATAAATGGGATGTTATTTCATTAAGTCATCAGGATCTAATAGAGCCAAAACCAATTGTAAAATTGCACAAAATTTAGGTATCCTGCTGATAAACTGGTAAATGTTTTGCTATTTATTTTCAGCAGCATTTACAGTTACGTCTGTATCTATCCAAAGTCGTGTAATACTCACGCCATAACAACAAGAAGTGGTACAATGGCGCTGGGACCACTCAGATAGTCAAACACAGTATTTACCACGCTCGGTGCGTTGTCTACCGCGTCAGTGATGATTGTAAACATATTTGGCTGGCCTCTGTTCGGATAAACAAACGCGGCAAAAATTAATTCTTGTCCGAATAAACAAATGCGTATTCTGTAAACTAATTCTTATCTGAATAAGCAAAAACTACACACCGGCCTTTTTAAACTGTTCTTTGTTCGGGTAAGCAAACATTGTACACACTATTACGAATCTTACGGGATAAACAAGCCATGCATGCACAATTAAAAATGGTCCTTGTAAGCAAGCACTTTGCAATTTAGACAGTTGTAGACAAAGAAAATACTTCTTGTCCAGATAAACAAACACTCCACATCTTATATTGTCCGAGAAAGCAAATCATTGTACATCTTTAAGTACTCCTTGTACAGATAAACAAACACTTCACATCCTATTTTTCCTAAGCAAACACTGTACATCTTCAAATACACCTTGTCCAGGTGAACAAATTCTGGCGTTTTATCCTGATAAATAATACTAAAGCTAGAATCTCAGGCATGAAATTTTCGACAGGTAAAGTTTCACCCAACTAATTAATTTGCTTTTAGGTTTGTTTTATTTATGGGTCTTCGTACCGCGTCTGTTCGCAGCTGGCCTTTTTGGTAAAAGATCTTGTTATTATTTACACTGATTCAAGTTAAGGTATTCTCTGTGAAGACAATAAAGTAATAAAACGAAGAAAAAAGGCGAACAGGAACAACACAATGTTATATTTGGAAGATTGCTGAAGAATATTTGGTTAGGGTTGTAGTTATATTTCACAAATTTGTTGGAGTGAGCCTAAAGAAAATTTGCAGTTTAACACAATTGACACATCTTAATGATGAAAAGCAACTATTTTGTATTTTCCGTTTGAGCAATATATATATAGCTATGTGTTTGGATAAACTAAAAAGTACAAAACATCTTCCCGGCCGGCTTTCTATATATAAATAATAAATAAATACCTTATTTAATGTCAATTGCCAAGGAAGTGGTTGCCCATTCTTCCTAGCCAGAGGCTAATGTTTAATCGTTTGCCGGCTCGGATCTTGGCGTAAAAGTTGAAAAAAACGGAGTACCCGGAGAAAAACCCTCGCAGTCAGACTGAGATCGACAAATCTCAGCCCACGTGCGGAGCCTGGGTATCGATCCCACTACGCCAACCTGACTCCCAT
>JAOBAY020068404.1:0-12020 GCA_025331085.2 Zoanthus sociatus | reverse complement strand
CCGCTTAACACTACAGAAACCGGAGATAAGCGCCGGCTCCATGGGCCACTAGGCTCGTAAAGGATTTAGCTTTTTTTAGCTAGCTTAATTTCTTTGTACTAATGAGACAGCGACGTTGGTTAATTTTTCATTTACCTTGGTTTCCATTTCTGTAATGTTATTTGAAGTGGCAAATCATTTAATTTCGTCATCAAATTCTTCTTGAGGATAGCTTAGTTGAAGAACTTGTAATATTTTTTATAAACTTAGCTTAGGAAATATTGATAATAAAAACTTGAGAAAATGAAAAGGAAGGTAGTTGAGTGAAGATGTCTTACGTTGTTCAATATCACCAGTCTTCTCTAGAAAAGACAACGCTGTCATAGTTTCTCAATGGAGCACTTTTCGGTCACGAAATTGAATTCAACTTTTTGTAAACATTCCTTCCACGTGGTGCGTTTATTGCTATAGGTAATTTGTAATTTAACTTGCAAGATTTGAAGCTAGAAGCACTTAGGCTATAACATTGTATTATGAACATCTGTAATTATTATTTTACTTGTATCACACCTTTCCCTATCAATTAAACTTTAGCTTAGTTGTACAGTACTTTAGAAATAACTTTTAATAAACTCTGTTTCTATGAATTTCTTAGATCGATTAAACCAAGTAATGTGCTACAAAAAATTGGAAAATAGAAGAAACTGTGTGATGTTGTTTCAAATTATGCGTTCTAATTTACAGAATCTATTAGCACTTACATTTTAATGTCAAATTATTATACTGATTTCTTACAGTATGTATGTTATTTCTGTAGTTAAAAAATAAAGTCTCTCTGAGGAATTTATCAATGGTTCTTCGCCAAATTGGAAAAGGTCAGTTTATAAGCCTACTAACATTTACTTCAAAGTTATGAATTGCTTTTTTTAACCGAGAATGTCACTTTTTTAAGTTTTAGTACGTATTTCAAGAGTTCCATTTTTTCTATCATAGTTGATACATTGCAATCTTGTTCTGTGAAACTGTAAAACTCTGATACTACAGTATTCTGTTATAATGACTGTTTTCAGATCCAAATGAAAGACTTGAAAACATGAAACTGAGTGTGGACAAGGCAAAGGAAGCTGTCTCACTGGATGTCAATGATGGCATATCGTGGTGTATGTAGTTTTGTCTTTAGCTTCTTTTCTGTTTTTTTCTAATGTAAAGCTGGCTCCAATGCTAAAATCTTAACCAAGTGTGTAAAATAAATTCTTGTTAGGTTTTCTAGGTGAACAGTATTCTTGTGCTGATACAGGAGTTTCTGTTTTGGTTTTAGACATACTTGGCAATGCCTACTTATCCATGTTCTTTAGTGGTTCTCAGAAACCACAACTATTGAAGCAGTGTATGTCATCTTACAGTCAAGCAGTAAGTAATACAACAAAAGAAAGTGTTACATAATGTTATAGCAGTTTACGGAGTTTACATGTACCACTCTGGTGCCTCTGTAGTTTTTTTATAGTTTTAATATAGGGATATGATTCACAAAATGTTTTTTTTTGTTTTGAGACGTCAGTATTTCGACTGAGATGCGCGACTCTGACTGTTCTCTCAGATAAACCAACAGCGGCAATAAGCTGAACACCGAAATAGTACATTACTGGTGTATATTGCAAAGCACGTAGGTTTAAGTGTGCAAAGTTTTAGTATTGTTATTTTTTACTTGAGGCATCATAATTGTAACCTTTTATTGCAATGTCTTTGGCCGTTTCCTCTACATGTGTAGAGGATTGCTGATTTAGAAAGAAAACAAGAGGATAGAAGGAGTTCTGCTATTACGATGTATACTAAGGATCCTAAGAGCCCATTTAGCCGGTTTTTCCAAAAGGAGTATGATTGCCTGCTTAAAGCATCGAAGAGTTTTAGAGAGAGGGGATGAGCTTTTGTCCATCCGTTTATTCACTTGTTTTTCTCATTTGGCTTGAAATATCTTTGACAAAATCACATGGATTTTTAGTGGGTACGTTTTATAAACCACATAACTCTTCAAATTTTTAAGATAAGCTTTTTACCATTGCATTAGATAATATGGTTGAGAATTTAGTCTCTGAGGGAAGGGAAGCTCTTTTACTAGGTGACTTTAATTTTGACTTTTTATCATCCAGGTCTAGTTCTGAATTTAAACAATTTAAAGCGCTTCTAAAATCTTTGCATTTCAAACAAATTATTAATGAAGCGACTAGAGTAGCTCCTGACTCCTGGATTTGTTATTGTAAATATTAAAATATATATTAATTTCCCTTTTACACACTGGATTTAAGTAAAATGATGAGATATTTTTATAAAACAGTTTCGTCCATTTCGGACCTCTTCAGTTTAAGTTTATATATGCGTACCCAAATTAACGGTGTTCAACTTATCCATAGAGAAAATAATGCCCTGGGATCCATACAGTTACCTCATACATTACATTAACTGGCTGCGTTTCCAGCGTGGTTAGACCTTGTAGTGTAGTGATTAACACGTCGGACTAGTAAACCGAAGATGTGGGGTTCGATTCCCGCCAAGGGCTTAAAAATTGTTTTCTCTTCTTTCATTCATTAAGTTTATATACTTCATGCAATAACTATATTTAGAGTCCTAGGAGTCTGGAGACTTGGTATAAGCAGGTTTTAGTCTGTATAACAAGGAAAGGATAATGTATAAATAAATGAATAAAAATAAATAAATATAACTAAAATAATATATGTGTATTCTAACGATAATGTATAAATGAATAATCGAAATAATAAATAAAATAAATAAATATACTTAAAATTATGTATGTGTATTCTAACTTATATAGCTATTATACTTGCTCTTGGCATATTAATATGGTTCCATTAGGATTTGTTGTTTATGAGCTTTCCCGTGGGAACCTTGTTCATGCGTACTGATTCAGTGATCTGCCTCATTAGGGCATCATTCCTTTAGACTCCAGTCACGTTCATTTTAAAACCTGGCATGTTGCCTTCATGTTTTTCGTGCGCATGCCTACACATCACTGACGATTCGTTGTTTCTCTCTCTTGCCGCTGTATGCTCTTTTCCCCTTCTGTACGCACTCCTGGCCGTCTCCGATGTATTTGCCATGGCACTGCTCACAAACCAGCTCATATGTCACTCCAGTGGCGTTGCACCTCCCCCTGCCCTCGCTTCTGCACACCATGCAGCCTTCTCTTGTACATCTTCCCTTTCTGAACGGGTCCGACTTTTGTAAGTGGTGTTTGAGGGTGGTGCCTACTCTTTCCACTATTTTGATCCTCAACGCTGTTCTCTTGACCTCTCTCTCTTATCTCCATTTCAGCTCTGAGTGTGGTGTTGCTGGTACGAAGATTACACTCTCAATTCCTCCCCGACTATACCATGATTCCCTTTTCTCCCTCTTCAATTTGGCTCTCTCCTCACTCTTCCATTGTCGTGGTCGGTACATAGGTTGTTCTCCTGTTATATCCGGGGCCTTGATCGTTTTGTAAGCCTTCATTGCTGACTTAACAACCTCCCCCTGGAACCTACTGTCATACCCTGAAAACTGCATCCTGAGCATCATGTTGTTAACATGCCCAATTGTGACCTCCCATGGGAGCCTTGTGCTGCAGTTTAACAGTATTCGTAGTACTTCCTGGGTCATGATCGTCCTCTTGTCTTTCCACGGGAGAGCAGATCTCGCATTGACCATTGATTTCGATGCCACTTCTTTGCTGTAGAATTCATGCATTACCACGCATGGTCCTGGCTGCTCCCTTCTTTCTGTCCAGACTTTAAGGTCTAGGATTGGTATTTTCCGGTCCTCATGTCGTGATGGACAGTCTACCTTCATCTTCACTGAGTCGTGGATACTGTCTACTACAGCCTTGAATACCCTCATAGTTCTCTCATCTGCCTCCAGTGTCTGATCTTCCTCAATGGAGTTCCTGCTAGATAATAGTCCGGTGCCATCATACCTCAGGCCTGGCTTTGTTGCGTTCATTATCGTGTTCACGTCGTCTACATACCTCTTGTACATTCGTTGCCTAGGTTCATAAGTTTGGTGTGTAGCTGCTTGTTCCACCATATCATAAAAAGTTGTGCTAGGACACCTGTAAGTTGGAGGGCAATTGGCCCTCCCTTGGACTGTAAGATGATAAATAACAACGCTATTCTCATTGCCTCGGTGAGCATTTTCCTGATGGTCTGCTCATCTCCCTCTTGATAGGGGATTTTCCACGGGGCGAACCTCTTGCTCTTGCATTCATTAATCGCATACCCTGTTACAGTTGGGGGTCTGCCTTTCTTTGTTCTAGAACAATAATAGCAACAACTTTATTTAGGTATCAAGTCTTATTTAACAGGCCAAAGGCCTATTAATTGGGGACACCATCTCTATTGTCTTTACTAATCAAAGGTGGACGGAGATTATTACCAAATTATTTTGGTTTGGTTTCCAAAACAGTGTCGACGATTTTTCGTAACATACAAAATTAACGTATTAATTAACTTCTCGTTTTTCATTTACAGACGGTTTGATTCAGTTCTCCAATTTTCCAAGTTACTTTGAAATCCAAATGAACGTTTCTCAAAAGTAGCCGTTCGCAAGGTATTCATGCCTATACTGAAAACACTTTCCGATCAAAATTTTGTTTACTGCGCATTTGACTCAAACCAGACTAAAAGATAATATCTTGAAAAGTTGTTTTCAAATAAAATATACCTCTTAATAAAGTATCTGTAAACTTTTAAAGAGTTTAGAACAGTAGCCATCACACCAAAGTTAACACGATCCAACATACGTGTGTTCACTGACTGATGATGAGAAAATTCCAGAATTTTCCAGGATAGAAAATATATTTTCCCAGATCCCAGCCTCAAACTTTCCCTGCCAAAAAAAATAACGAGTAACTAGTCATCAACTCCAGCATTCCAGTCAAAGTAAAGTGTAAAAAAAAAAAACCCTAAAAATGAGTCTTCATAAAAGGTTATGCTTCTGCAGGTTTATTAGTTTGTTTATAAAACTGTTTAAAATTACTTTTTTCGTTAGTTATTTTTGTTATGAACAAACAGAACTCATCGATCAAATTTAACATACACTTTTATTTGTTACTCATTTTACATTTCTCTAAAAACACTACTTTAATGTTCCGTTAACATATGCATATAAGAATTGCATTTCAGGTTATGTGCGAGCTTGGCTGCGCTCTTTACGACTGTGGTGCGGGCACTTCTGCAACGTAGATTCGAGATACAGAATTCCAACCGCTGTAGGCATCTGCAGTACCATATCCCTGACAATTACCAACCCAGAAACCAATTCGCACATCACCCTTGCTATGACCCAAACAATGGCCCTCAATGTGACGCACACGAAGAGCATTTGTTGTACCTTTGCCTTTCCATACGTAGACAACTCCGTCGATGGCCAGTGGCCGGTTGCACTCGACGCCGTTGAAAGTGAAATACCAACGTTTGCAGCAGTTGTCGCAGTTGTAGACCCGAAAAGCTCCGTTCCAATAGACGTGAAGTGCTGTACTATCAGACGCCTTTTTGAAGATGCATTCCTAGAGTTTTTTATTAAAAAGTAAAAGAACTGGTTTCAGTGGAACAATCTAAAAGTGTCGTACATTTTTTGGTCAAAAATTTTGATTTCCATTCATAAGAAGCTAGATTCCGGTAATAAAATCCGTCAAGGGAATTTGGATTTTAGTCACGGAAATTTAGATTCGGTCACGGGAAGTTAAATTCAGTGAAATACCAACGTTTGGAGCAGACTTCGCACTTGTAGACGCGAAAACCTCCGTTCCAATACACTTGAAGTGCTGCGGCATCATCAGAAGCCTTTTTGATTTTAGTTAAAAAAGTAAACAAATTCTGGTTTGGGTAGAAAAATCTAAGACTGTTAAACGTATTTCGGTCAAAGGAATCTGGAGTCACTATAAGTTCCATTCATAAGAATCTGGATTCCGGTAATTGAATCCGTAAAGCAGTCACGGGAATCTGGATTTCAATCATTAGAACCTAGATTTTGGTCACGCGAAGCTAGACCTTTTTTGTTACGAGAAAATAAATTTCAGTTACGGGAATCTGAATTCTGATTTCAGTCACTAGAATCTAAATATCAGTCACTAACACCAAGATTTTGGTCATAGGAATCTAGAATTCAGTCACTGGAATCACGATATCCGTCGCTAAAACCTGAATTCAGTCACAACAATCTAGATTTCAGTCACGGGAATTTACACCGCTTGTTTTAATTGATATAATTGGCCAAATTTAAAAAATATTCTAAGAATAATGCTGAGGCTCAGATCTTGCTAAGAATATAATTTTGCCTGTTTGAAAAAGAAACATTACTGATTACATATATTGCCTTGCACTCTAATCCGAAATGGCAAAGCCATGTATAGATCTATTACCTTTGAAGTTCTTCGATACCAAAGTCATTTTAAAAACGGAATCAGGATTTCATTCACGAGATCTGGATTTCAATAAGAGGAATCTGGAAACTAAATCAGCTGTTGGAATCTTGAACCCCCGCTATAAAACGTGTTAATCTAGTATCCAGTCTGGGTAATTGAGAAATTCAGTCCGAATAACTTCTGACAGAGGGAAGCGCATATATTTTGTTTTAGTATTTACCAAGCAACCGACATCCGTTTTCGCGCGCTCTGATTGGCTCCCGTAACTCATGAGCCAAGACTATTAGTTGATTTTGAGGCGGAAGTCAAAATGTCAGGAAGCACGTGTGCTAAAAATAAGATCTATGTTATATTGTTTTTTTGAAAATAAAATGCATTTCTATCTTCTTATTTGGTAAATACTAAAACAACTATCCCTCTTAGGGTCGGTGCCTAGCTAGCGCTAGATACACCTTGACGCTTCGCGTCTCGCTACATATCCACCACTATTTACCTCCCCTATGGGGGATAGTTGTTAATTAAGAGCAAAAAGAAAAGAAAAAATTTAATTATCATTGCAGCAAGGTTATGGTTGACAAAACGTCATAAAATGAAAGTAAACAATATCACTGAATTAATGTTCTAAAACGGAAAAAGTCGTTAAAGTCCCTATATCGCTTTTTTTATCTTTTAGATTGAAAGTAGGAACCCCTAGTAATTCTAAGAATCGAAAATAAAGCTGTTTCTCGCAATTCGTGTTATGTTTTTGAGGCTTGAAACTCGCAAAAATGAAGGATTTTTGACATGTCGTTTTTTGACCGAGCAAGAATGCCTCTATGAGGTCCTGGTGTGATGACGAAGTAGTAGTAACACGTCTAGCTTCCGGTTGTAAATATACACCTAATATTCACTAAGTTCATTGTATTATATGTGATCGGTCTGTAGTTTTAAAAAAACGATATTATGTAGTTTAGATATGTAGCCGGAGATTTTTCAAACCTTCCTGATCCTTCAAAAGGTCTGCACAAATTTTCTGATCAGAGCGATGATTGTCCTTCGGAAAAGAAAAGAAGACGAGCGTGGGTAAGGGTTGCCCAAACACAACGCGCAAAATGGCGTCCGACCGAAAACTCCAGGCTTTGAACCGAGCATTTTCTCCTAGAAGATTTTGATCACTCCTTTACAGCGATTCCTGGAAATCTTTCGCTAATCGTGCTATTTTAAAGAAAGATGCGGTCCCATCAATACATAAGCAAAGAAACCGACCTGAGTCGAGTGCAGCTTCAACCTTCACGGCTCACACAATTACCCAGACTGGTCGACAGCAACGCCGCGTAAGTTTAGCTATCTGTCTCTCATATCTTCAACATTCAATGATATTCTCAATTTAAATATTGAATGAAATGAAATTTTTGAATTGTTTTCAACGTGTCCAGTACTAACTTAAGCTTACACATATACTTTTTTTCGTAGTTTTGAGATGCCGTTAGTCATGGAAACAACAAAGAAGTGTGTGGGATTCTAAAGATTGAGAAGTAAAAAACATCAGCTGAGAAACAAAATTATTGCTTTGAAAAATGACTGTGTAGACTATGTAGACTGTAGATAGGTTTCAATTGCACACCGTAATATTCGGTCTTCTACTTGAAAAATAGCATATAGTTGACAGTACATATGTAGAAGTATGTGACATTATTTCGGATATATTGTAGAAGACGCCTCATATTTAAAAAATTTAGAAGCATAGTAAATAGCTATAAATTAATTTAGTGCATAGATTGCTAGAATCATTGAAAAAAATTACTCATTTCAGCTGCTCCTCTAACTTGTATACTAAATTATTTGTGGAAGCAAATTCAAATAAAAAATATGTAAAAAAACTTTGCACATGCTTAAATATTTACAATTAGTTCACCATTTTATATAGTATGTTCTTATTAAGCTAGATAGTACTTATGACTCTTCAATTATCATTCCCTGCAATTTTATTATTATATGCAAGTCTAACTTAATTTTTTTGTAATAATATACAATTTAAAATGATTAGTATACTTATTTTGTTTGCAAACAATCTTTTTAAAGAGCACTAGGGAAGGCTTTCAGAGCACTTTCCCATCTATAGCTTAAGTTCATTGTATTATATATACAATATTGGCAGAGGAATAATAATTGTTGATGCATTGTTTTCTTCCTCCACTTGAAAACCAACAAAACTTATTTCATGATATGCACATGCTGAAGTGGAATTCTGTTTCTTTTAACATGGTCATAAACAAGATGTATCAATCCTGGCATGCTACACTTTGTGTGAGCCTGTAATTCCTATCAAAAGAATAACATTAGACTGCGCATTATTTTGTGGATAAAATTATCGACAACAATATTCCACCTACTAATCTGAATGATAAAAAATAGCCAATAAAATAGTTGGAAGACTCAAAAACATTACTTTTCCAAGTTTCTTGTTAGGTACAAAAGACTAAATGGCCCATTTCTACAGTTAAATAAAAATTGCAACATTTGAGATTGATTCTAACTCTAAGGAAGTTGAAGGAATGATGCATGACAACGATTCATTTCTGCACAAAGACATTGTCATGTAATAAAGCAAAGTGCACATACTTCAACAGAAATTTATCCATTGAATTCGAATATTTACCATATTTAACAACTATCCCCCAGAGGGGAGGTGAATAGTGGTGGATAAATACCAAGAAGCAAGGTGTTTAGGTATATATCTAGTGCTAAGCACTGACCCTGATGGTATTGTTATTTCAGTATTTACCAAAATGATGACATAATAATGCACTTTATTTTCAATGAAACAATTCAATTTAAACCTTTTTTTCTACCATGTTAATTTGACTTCTACTGCAAATTAACTAATAAAAAATGACTATTGGTTGCTTTGGTAAATATTTTAAAGTTACAGAATATTATATATTTGATATTACAAATAATTGAAGTATTATGTTAATGTGCATTACACAAGTAAGGTAGCTTAACTGTTTCAATTTTAATTTGCAAGAAGAAACAAGTGGTAGCACAAACAAAAACATAATTAAACAAGAATAAAATTTAGATAGCTATAAATACTCTTCAACGACTGTTCTTGATTTAACTGTACATTTAATGTATGAATGTGCCAGTGGCATTTGCTGTTCTGTAGTTAAGGTAAAATTAAATATTTGAATAGAGAAATGTGCAATGATAATTATAAATGAGACATTTCATATACATAAAAGTACATTCACAACACTTCAAAATTATGTTGTACATAATAAAGTGACTTATCAAACTCCTTTGAGTATGTCTGATATGGTTGTGAATCAAAAAATATCTTTCTATTGGAAGCTCTGTTCTTAATCAATGGGGTTCCAAATTTAATCTTATACTCAGTTTCAAATAGTTAACAATTACTAACACGAGGTAATGAATAAATAGATCTTAATACAGGCCTTGATTTTAAATTACTTTACTTCTATCCAGGTTTTATAAATGAGTCATAGAATGAGTATAATTTGAGAGAAGTATAAATCCAAAAAAACAAATTCGTAAAAGAAACATTTAAACTTAAAAATATACGAGTACTTATGCCTCTTCCGAACTAATTTGCCGATATAACTCTTTCTGTCTCACCTCGCGTATTTTCCCGCAGACAATCGCAGTGACATACAACAAATTCAGGTATCTATATTTTATTATTTATACTACAAAGTAAACGAGCCCATATGAAAAAAAACACAAGGTGCAATCAATCGGCGATCGATCTCGTTGCTTTTAAAGTACCAGGCGCCGTTCGAAGAGCTTCTCTTCAAACAATCCCTCCAATCGATGTTCTTAAATTTCTTTGACGTGCTCTCTATTGTTTTAACGATTTCTCATCTGCTATGGGTTCACTGGAGTACGGTTCTGTGGTTTGATTTTCCCCGCTACCGATTCTAGTTTTGCCATAATTGTCACAAGAACCATTTATAAGCTTTGAAAAGGTAATATGAAGTTACTATCGGAATGGACAAGAGGCGATTGCACTACCTACGCATGCGTATAGTACAAAATACAAAAATTACTTTAAACAACGTTGTAATCAGATTGCTGATTAACAAAATGGCAATTAAAACTATACCTAAGTAGCCTGCCAGATGCTATGTAGCTAACCATTAAAATTCAACTTGAAGCGTGAATAGATTAACATAAATCTTTAATTTGCCATTCTTTTTATAATGTAACCTGATTTGACCCTAAATATTGTATAAAGAGTTTGGAACTTGGTTAAGAATACAATTTTTGCAGCTTAGATCTTACTCTGATAAACACATCCACTACAAGATTATTTAGCGCAGAGTGCTTCATTAGGAACACTTGATCTGTGAGCGTTTTTGAAGCAGAAGTCAATAATTGTAGATACCGAGTTTGCATAGTAGCTAGCGCATTTGAAGAACAGACATTGCTGCAACAATAAACCAAATCCCAAGTACTACTGTCACATAATTAGTTCCCAGTCTTCCTGTACGACTCTTGCAATAGACTGCTCCAGGATCCAAGTGGGTTGTTGTGTTTTTTGCTGACGCAACGCAGGTCAGATTCGGTTTTGGAAGGGGAGAAGTGATAATCGGTTTTGGTACTTTAAGCCAAAGCGGTAGCTGTTGAACACAAACAACAATATATTGTTTTAGCACAGAAATCAATTTCTTTATTATATGTTAGAGAAAGAATTCAACACTTTTAGAACTGCTGACGTTATACAGTATGTTTTGAATGTTTCGGAATTTATGACGCCATAATGACGTAACAAGGATGTGTTACACTAATTGAACTACATAAGAATTATTGTTTCATGACATCCTATTTGACCTCTAAGTTTGACTTCAATATCTTTTATCGTTCTAGAGTTATAGGCCGCGGGCACTTTATCCCCCCGGTCCCAGGTAACCTCAGAAAACCTGGTCTGGACAGTGTTTAACGGTACTAACACAAAGTTATTTTAACTATACAGGAAACCCATAATTGAAGCTCGGCTCTGTGGGTGTGTCCGGCCCCTTTTTCGGGCAAAACACGTAAATAAATAGATAATAAATAAATAAATAAATAAATAAATAAGTAAACATAGAGCTAAGCTAAAGCTAAATCCTTTACAAGCCAAGTGGACCATGGGGCCGGCGCTTATCTCCGGTTTCTGTAGTGTTAAGCGAATGAGTGTTTTTGACTCTCCCTGGACGGGACACTAATTTATCACAGGTTAACTCCCAGCAGATGCTTATCCTCATTTACCAACTCTGGAAGGATGTAAAGCTGAGTTAGTTTAGGTGGCACAGAAGGTCACACAAATATTCAAACGTTAACATCGGCAGAACTGGGTCGAACTGGGATCTTACAGCTTCCCCAACCATGCCCGCCCATTAGTCATAATAGGGCTGGGTTGTTCACAGGTGGGAACGCTCAGTATTTCGATCCAGTGCCCCTACCAAAAACCCCACATGACCAAGTATAGTACGCACTCGAAACTCACTACATCTTAAAGTTTCTATGCTGTCTTTATTCATACAACGTTGGACAACTGAATAATAATAATAATAATAATAATAATAATAATAATAATAATAATAATAATATTTAATATTTATATTGCGCATTTTTCATATGGATATGA
>JAOBAY020068393.1:0-12022 GCA_025331085.2 Zoanthus sociatus | reverse complement strand
ATTATTATTATTATTATTATTGTTATTATCATTATTATTATTATTATTATTATTATTATCATTATTAAGATTGTATTACATCCCCAGACTCGCCAGTTTACTTTCCAGAGGATGGTGATTTGTGGTTACTAGCAAAAGAGGGGGTCCAGGTGACCGACTTTGCATACGTACAGATGATCGAACACCTTTTGAAGACTCATATAATGATGGAACCTTTCTGTGTGTGCATCCATAGACATTTGGCTCCTCGACACCCGCTTCATCAGATTCTTAAATATCATTGTAGGTAAGATATTTATGGTCTATGACTTCTTACATCTTCTTATTTATCCACTTCGTCAAAGCCAAAAACATCATTGTTATAGGGAGATATACATCTTATACACTCTATTCAAACTCGAATTTACATTAGCTTCAGGAGCTAACATATTGCCCGGAAAACACTAAAGTCCCGCAGCACACTGGTGAACTTGCAGGGCGCACATTTTATTCGTGACCAGCTGTATGCATCAACAAAGTTTGCTAGTGTGCAGGGAGCTTTAACGGTGTTTTTGTCACTCGTGACAGATTAACCAAATTTCAAACATGTTTATAACTGTTTTTGTGATAAATAACAAAAATCCGCGTGCGCGATGAATAAAAGAAAATTGCACTTACCAGAAAAATACATAATATGCGTCCTGTTGAATGAAAAAATGGGAGCGGTAATTGGGTTGAATATCAACCTAATGTAGCTGGCCTACTGAAACGAGAAACTCTGAGTTATTTAGAAAGCATATGACACAAAATCAGTTTTTCGATTTTCAAAAACATAGTTGTAAAAAACATGTTTCTGCAAAGTTTAAATGAAATTCGATAAAAAAAACTGACGAGTTACGGCTGTTTTATTTAAGGTTATTTTCCTATTTTTATTGACACCCTAGTTTGGTGGACTGGGACAAGATACAAATAATGTACGTCATCAAACGTCATTTTGGCAAGAATTATTCCCGCGTTCTACCATCTTGCTTGTTTCTCAACAAAATGATGTCATCAAATCAAAGACAAAGCAAAAAGTCACGTGTTTTTTGTTCACATAACTTTTGGCCGAGCGACTTCAAGGGGACAAGTTTTGCACGCCAGTAAAAATTCGAAACTTCTGAATGCTGTATCTCCGCGGATTTTCATCGTATTACATTAAAACTTAGCAGAAATAAGTTTTTCATAATGTTCTTTTAGAAAATTGAAAAACTAATTTCGTGTCATATGCTCTTTAAAATGTTGCATAAAATTTTGTTTTTAAAATCTTCATTACTACCACAGTTTTTATGATAAAAAAAACAATTTTTCGCTACTTTCTAATTTTGACCTGCTGTTTAAATTTCGGCCATTTAAATCGCCGTAATATCAATTTTTAAGTAACTCAAACAAGCGTGACAATGGTCTATTTTCTATATTTAGGGAAATTAAGAAACGAACTGCCGGCCATTTAGTATTATTAATTGTGTGACCGTCACACAATCGAATATTTTAAAAAAATTTTATTCTTGCGTACGCGTTATGAGCCTCGGCAAAATTTACTGGTTCTTAATAAAGAGTGTGTACACTGTTTTGCACAACCATTTTATCGCGTTAATCACAGGAGCTGTAGAATTTTTAAATTATTGCATTAGTCTCCAGTTTATTTTCAAAATATGTTTTGTTTTACAGTTCAGTTCAATTTATTTCCTTACAATGCAACATTTACTTTACAAACACAGTAATACGCACTCTAATTGCGAATAGTCTCAAGATATTCTAGTCTAGGCAGATAATTTATAGTGTATGGACGTAAAATAGCAAAATAATTTTTTTCGAGACAATAATAACATCAACATTAACTCATAACTGCAAATTAATCTAACGGAGGGCCTTACATGTTGAGATTTATAGTAGAAAAGCTCTTGTATACGATAAAAGACCAACAATACTATATTATTTTACGTTTTTAACGTCAACAGAACTATCTTGATCTTTGAGGTCCTTTGAGTGTTTGAAATATCAGTTTTATTATATCTTTCTTAAAATATATTTTGAGAGATTCCTGTACAAAAAACTCTCGATATTTAGAAATTTGATATCTTCAATCCTGTTACAAACTGGGGCAAGAATGATAACAAAGGAAAGAGTTTAAAGTGCATTCACATCGTTCAATTTTCAAACTCAGTTCTACTTCTAGTCGTGTTACTTAAAGGTAACAAGATAACTTCACACTTCTAAATTATCAAAGGCACGGGACGCCTGCTCGTGAAGATCTTGGAGTGCTTCCTGTAGGCGAACAGCTTCATTTAGGTCTTTTCGCAACTCAGTTAATTTTTCTTGTGACAGAAAAAAGATTTTTGCGTTTCCGGCGGCTAACCCTGCGAATACAATGACACTTGCCACTCCAATGACTTTAGTGAATGATGTCAGGTTCTGCCAAGCGTGCCAAACTTGATATGCTTGCGAGGCGGCAGTGATAGAATTAACGACACCGTCGACAACAGAAAAATCAGCCAGCAGATCGAGTCGCTGAATATGGCCATTAATATTCACCTTCAAATCGCTTATTTTAGCCAAGGTTGACGTGAAAAGGGTATTAATTTTTACCATTTTACGATCGAGATTTCGGTTGCACGAATCTCTCTCGCACAGATCAATGAATTCAGTGACCATACTTTCCATCCTTTCAATATTTTTGTTTATCTGAGTAAATTTGTTTGGATCTTTTATAACATTGTTGGCTTCCGATATTTGTTTCCATGCAATGTATATTTTTACAGCCTGGAACGCGGCGACGGCAGCAGAGCCTTTAACCATATTGGTAATAACTTTGTTGCTTTCTTCTCGATGGAAACTTCTGATCGTGTCCAAAATCATTGTTTTAGTCTTATCGTGCTCGCTGCACCTATCTGCGGCCACGCTATCGTACAAATCGTCAAGAGAAACACTGCAAGTGTCGAAAAAGTGATCTTTCATTGCTTCTGTACAGTTTTGTTTTTGAAACTCAAGTGCTTCCATAACTGCTTTTTTGCCATCTTCCGTCAGTTTATCTAGAATACTTTCAATCTTCTCCAAATGGCGTCCCACCGTACTCAGTTCACCGATATTTTTTGCAGCTTGTCGAAGAGTCCATCCACCTTGAAACAATTCTGTAATATAACTAATAATTTTGCCTTTATTTCCTTTTTTCTCTTCCTCAGGCAAAGTATCAAACGCACCTTTCAATGCACTAACATCGATTCCTGATTCACCTCCGTCCGCCATCTCTACAAATCTGTTTTAGAATTAGCGGTAAATCAAATAAATAATAATAAAAAAGAAAATTTCTTTTATAGCAAAAATTTTGCCACGCCGGGGAAGTTCCCCTGTCGTATTGCTTACGTCATAGTTTGTTTATTTTCTCTAAACACACTTATAGACCAATCAAAACGCACGTACTATCCAAATTATTTTATAAGCTAAAAGCTTATGCGTATGGTGATTGGATAGTTTTTTTTTTTTACTTTCTATTCTCGGAAAAGTGAAACGAAATGAATTACTATGTCAGTTACTATATATTGCCATCGGTTACTTTAGAATCAAGCTGACTAAGCTAAATAAATTTGGATTTTTCATACAGATGTACAATTCATAAATAATTAACTAATGAGATATAAACATTTGTTGTTCCCCTAACTATGAAATATTCCAGCACAACTCTATGAAATTCCACAAGCTTATTAGTCTTTTCTGCCATATATAAATTTAAAAAATAGAAATTATATTTATCAAAAAGGTAATACCGGCACTTTTTAATGCATTAATTAACTTATATGATCTGCCATTGATATACATCAGCTCATTTCTCACTGCCACCATATGTCATGTAACCTTAAAAACGAAGAATGTTGTTTGTAAGAATTAGAATGACAAATTCATCAGTAAACAGATCCGATTGCAGCCTTTTCTTAGAACCGTGGAGACCCATTCACAACCTTGATTCATAGCGGCTGTTTGTTTTGAAATTGCACTCATGTGATCTCCATGTGTTAGAACGTTTCTAAGAATTTAGTACTAAAAATCAGCCATCTGATCAAGATCTACGATATCTCGGACGTCAACGTTTTTATGACGTTTTCAAAAGAACTTTAAAACACGGTACTTTTCCTACAAGAAGCATGACGTTACACATCAATCATTCAATGATTTATTTGCTTTCATTTTCAGAATAGCTAAAAATAACCTACCAAATTTTGAGGATTGAAATAATATATATACACGCTTTTTTCTTTTAAGAACAACTTTATAAGAACAACGAGGCTCAAATTTGCAAAAATTTAAGCTTTTTTAGCTAGGAAGGTTTTCGTGCTTGAAAATTGACCAAAACTTAGCGACACAGCATAAAACATTAAAAGACTGCTAACAAACAATGAAGTTAGTTCGCCTCAAAATTCAAAAAGCGTCAAAAAGCGCTATGATATTGTAGTAAAATAAGATGAATAATAAAATATCACGATATCACGCTTTCGCAATTCGACTAACATAAACAATGATATTGAGCGAGAATATTATTATTAGTCCAATGGCATTAGTTTGGTTTAAACTGGCCGCATCACGACTTGACCTTGTTAATTTGTTGTGGCTAATCTTTGGCCAGCAGCACAGACAGACATGGAACCACAAGCAGAAAAAAATAATTATATAATTCATAGCAGCGTGTTACCACATCAGCCAGAACTAAAAAGTTTGTCGCTCCGTCCAAACTAAAGAATAAAAACAACGATTACTTCATGCAGCTGCTATGTACGGATTGCAACGGCAACTTCGAAATGTAATAACGAACCACTGTCGTTTTTATTTCGGCATATTAATAAAGAATTTACAAAAACCATGATAAAATATATTTCAGTTTTACCATGTGAAAGACTGAATTCGAGTTTTGAGTTTTGAGGGGTTTTTTTTCAATATTTATATTACATTTGCATGTAATACACCAACAAATCAGTAAGGTAGAAATAAAGACACGACCAGCGTGTTCAAGAGAGTTAGGTCCTGTTCTTGCTGTTCATACGTCGCGCAATTGTCGAATTTAGTGCAGACGAATGTAATTCGAAGCTCTCCCTGCAATAAAATTAGACAATTCTCCAACGGATAAAATGAGTTAAATTCGTCCGAAGAATTAATATCTGCGGAAGACAGATAATCAGGCCCGTACGCGGACATTTTGCTGGGGGAATGCGAACAAAAAATTTTGGGACCAACTTCATGACTGCATGCATAAATAAGTACCCAAAGCAGAACATAATTAAACCTCATATTATATAAACTGCATAATACGTTGTTGGCATTTCCAAGCTATGATCCGACGGGCCTGTGTCATAGCGATAAATCTGCTGAGGGACATACATGCATACTTCTTAATTGTTACATTACATTCATGAAGTTGAAAGGTTTAGAGCTCTTAAAAGCCTGGACATCTACAATTTCTTTTCAAGAAATGTAGGGCAGCGGATTTTCTCTGCCAAATAGAAAGGAATTATTTTGTTAACGTTAAAAGCTGATGTTAGACTGGTCAAGCAGAGGAATCTTAGGCTTAGCACGATTTACAACTTCAGTGATTCTCAACCTCGTTCCCAGGGCCTCTCCCTATGTTGTGGCCGGTCAGGAAATGACACTAGCCGCAGCTGGTCTTTTCTGCAACTTTTAATTTACTGGGTGACAGATTTCTTTTACATTTACTCATATGGACGTAAATTCATACAGCTTTTACGAGCTCTAAAAATAAACTAAAAACATAAAGGAAGTCCATTGCAAGGCATGTGTTTAAGTGGACGTTTTTATTTCTGTTTTTAAACTTAATAGTTCCGTTGTTCATCCACACTGGAAAATACCAGAAATAGAGATTTTGAGAGATAAAAGCAGGGTAACTTAATAGTATCATTTCTTCCAAAAAAAAAAAGCCAGGGGTCTGGAATTTACATATAGGTATTAAGTCACACAAGGAATGATCACATGATAGTGCTCGTCATACTTCATCTAATTTTCTAAAGGTGGTTTCACGCGGCAAAAGACAAAAAATTTGTGTTATTTTGGCCATTTGCTGGTACCTGAGCTCATCATAAAGGGCTAAGAGACCGTTCATTTTTTATGAGGTAGGGGGTTGGTGCAAATTACAGGGGATAATACAACAAATTCGAGGTCTCAAGGGGGGTCATAACCAAACATTATGAGAGAAAAGGAGGGGGTTACTCAATAACTTGAAAGCTAGATGCCACAAATGAAAGTAATTCTTATAAAGCACACATTTATTCTTAAAATAGATTCTCATCTTAATATAAATTATATGATTTAAACTTCATAATATAAAAATAGAGTGATCTATATCTTCATATTCTACATTAAATTTTAGAAAATAAATTCTGTCACATAGGAACATTGTTCCAAATGTAAATTATGCAAAAAAGTGATACCAGTATGCTTTACCTTGAACAAATTAAACTTAACTAAAGCTACAGTAGTATCTTAATCCCCAAGCTTCACAGGAGAAACACAATTGAATAGGTTGGCTTTTTATAGAAAATGTAACAAAATTAACATTTACATAGGACTGAAGAACTCAGGCGCAAGAGCAATCAGTTACTTGTTGTTCATAAAGTATTCATATGCAGACTTAAAGTTATAAACTGTTCTCTTGTTATCTCAATCTTCATTAATATCTTTGTCATCATCACCACCACTACCATCATCATCATCATCAACACCATCACTATCATCATCATCATCATCATCATCATTATCACCATCATCTGCATCTGTACGTTCACTGTCATCTTCAGTTTCTGTATCCTCATCAGAATAAAAACTTTGTGCTGCAGGCTACCATTACCTGCCCCACAACATGGCAGATGTACAAGACCGTGAAGTGGGTGATTGGCAGCCACGTTTTCAAGTTTAAAAAGGCATGGCTGAAGGAAATTTGCACCTTTCTAATCCAGAAAGTGTTGCCAACTTTCGCTGATCAATACATTGTGCAGTCAAAGTATGTGGTCAGCTATCTTCAACGCATTGAAGTGATTGCATTTAAGAAAAAGAAGAGGGCCTGGAGGCAAAAGAAAAGGTGTATGATAATTATGATAGTGGGGTTTTGTTTCAAAGCACTGACCAATTGAAGAAGCTGCTAGTGTCAGAGCTGAATAAATATTTACAGCACCGTTGTCTTAGGAGAGAGCAAGAGCTTGGGAAGGAAGACAAATTGAAAGTAATCTTACGGTACTGGCTTAACAAGTCAATGCCATAAGAAGAGGTGTGACGTGGGGGAGATGGTGATGGCACAGAGGGTGGACAGGATGGTACAGCTTATGAAGGAGATGAAACAGATGACAAAGACGATGGAACAGGTGATCGATGAAGACAATGGGGCAGATGACAAAGACGACGGAACAGATTTCGAAGACAATGGAGCAGATGACGAAGACGATGAAACAGATGACGAAGACGTGGAACAGATGATGGATGAAGACGATGAAACATATGACGAAAACAATGGAGCGGATGACTAAGACGATGAAACAGATGATGAAGACATGTAACAGATGACAAAGACAATGGAACAGATGACGAAGACGATGGAACACGTCAGATGACGAAGACGATGGAGTAGATGACGAAGACTATGGAACAGATGACGATAACAATGGAACAGATGATGAAGACGATGAACTAGATGACGAATACGATGAAAGAGATGATGAAGACGATGAAACAGATGACGAATACGATGAAACAGATGATGAAAACAATGGAGCAGATGATGAAAATCATGAGAAAGACATTTATGTTTTTTCAAACCAGTTTATTTTTTTCATATCAGTCTAAAACAAACACCTAGTGATACCTAATAAAACTGGTATGCTAGCAACGTTTGCTTGCGTTTTCAAGTGGAGATATGGTAGGACTACAGATCCAAACAAATCCTAATTCTTGTTGTGTCGGCCAAATTAAAAAAAAAGTAAAGTAAAAAAGTGAAAAAACAAGTGTTCAAGTGTAGGATGGTAAAAGCAAGAAGAAGAAAAAGAGAAAACAGATAAAAAAAAACAGTAGAGGTAAGTAGAAACTGTTGAGTGGGTAGGTGGGTTAGGTAGTGGGTAGAATATGAGGAAGGAACTTCCCAATTTTTCTTTTGCTCCTCCAAATTAAAATATTTAAGACTTTATCAGAGTGCTCACAAAAAGTCTATATACAAAAATTAAACCGGTTTGAAAAATCTCAACTTATTTGTAAAATTTTAACTAGTTTTAATATTAAAACCGGTCTGAAAATTTCAGTCTAGAGAGCAAATTTAAACCACAACATATCCTTCGATCACCTTTGACTGATGGTCCATAGATACAGGACGTACTTCCAAATAAGGTGGATACTCGACCCATGATAAATATATTGATAATCAAACCACAATTAGAAACCTAAGCAATAAATATATAGAGATTAGCCTCTATGGTTTCCATATAACCGTAACCACCGCAGATCGTGCTGCGGTTGTTTCTGCGGTGGTGCAAAGTTTTATGAAAACATTTGGTTCAGGCGTCTACGGTGGTCTGCGACGCAGTACCTGCGCGCGGTGCCAAAAAAGTTAAAAAATGTTCAACTTTCCCAACAGTTACGGCATCACTGTCACTGATAAAATTTAATGGAAACACATGTTTGCGGTGGTCTGCGATTACAAACATTTTTAAAGATAGTTAGTATTGTATGCGGAATATAAATTGAGATTAGATTTTTTTTAAAAAAAAGAATAACTTTTACAACTAATTCGATTAGTACTGCTCATTATGTCTGTTCATTCCAAAAGGTTCAACGGCTTTAGCGTTTAGCAGCCTTGTTATTACGGTTTATTGAATCAGGGATCAGGCCTTAAAATGTGGCCGCGATCAGGTATCAAAAGAAGAGTCGGATCAGAGAATCATGCATGGGGCCGGACCAGGGGCTAGGGATCAGGAGCATTTGGGGTCAGGATCAAATGTTGTCCCAGGGCTCAGGGATCAAAAATCTTCAAAATTTAGGATCACCAATCAAAATTTTGTAAGCTATATAGGTGTCAGCAGGTACAAAAAAATACCCTGTTTTTGAGTATACACCTTATCAGTACATTCTACAGAGCCTCAAATGTTTTTAATGTTTTGCAACTTCAGCCTCAATTTGTTCTTAATTTGTTCTTATTTCTATGAGCGGTTTAAAATGATGAGAAATAAAAAGAAAAAAAAAAAGACAAGATATTGGAAAACAACGCTGATCGTCTGTATTTTGAGGAAATGTCTTTGTTACATGAATACGTTTGTCATTTGGAAGAATAGTAGATATAATAGCAAATGGCAAATGGTGATTCTGTGTATAGTTTTTACTGTGCACATTGCGAACGTAAATTACAAATTTAGTAACGTTTCGATCAGAAACATTTCCACTTTCAGCCTCAGCCTGAGCTTGTTCTTTTAAATATTTCAAATTAAGAACAATTTTTAGAAATTTAAAGATTAAAACTAAAATTAAAATTAAGAACAATTTAAAAATTGTTCTCAATTTTCAGCCAATCTGAGCCTCATTGGTCTTATAAAAATGCGTGTAAGATGCGCTTCACAAAAGTTCCTTACCTGTATTGGTGCTTGGGGGTATAGGATCATAGAATTCGGCAAAGTCAAAGGGAAAGGTAAACAATATTTGTACTTAATCGTTACGGGGTTCTAGTTGAGTCCTTTTAAACTCCAACATTGAGTTCGAAATTCCTTTCCCTTGCCCTTGATAATTTATGACAAGTCCCTAAAATTATTCGAAAAAAGCGCTCAAGGTACGTTTTCTAGCTTAAGGTTACGATTCAATATAAAACCAATGAAAATGACTAAAACGAGATTATTAGCCATTTCGATAGATAAATAGTAAACCTTTAAAAGAGTGAAATTTTTTTTTGCGATATCTCATATACAGAACAAGATTTTCGGAAATAAAATAGCTCATCATGCCCTATTGTTTTGACAGAGCCCCGTGAGGTCAGTTTTAAAATCATCTCTTTTAATTTGTTTAGCTTCGCCTCTCGCGGGAAACATTTCCGCTGGAAGTGATTTTCATTGGTTCAGTGTTTTGGGGGGGCGGAAAAAAAAACATATCATGCGGTGGGTTAGGGAGTTCGCCAAAATTTTTAAAAGTTTTTTTCTCGGAACTATTTTTATATCAAATCTATGATACACTCGAGGTTCCAACTTGGGCAGTTTTTGGCAGTTTTACAGCTAAATACCTGAAGTTCAAAACCGTGTTGTCACAATATAACTCCGCCGCTTTCGTTTACGAAAGTGCTATTTTGGGGTTTGGGTTGTAAAATAAAAACAAAGCGCCCTTTCAGAAAACGCCGACAAAGGTTTGGACTTCAATTAGTGCCAAATGTGAAAATAGAATTGGTACTATCAAACGCAACATGTCTGAGATGGAACTCCCGAAAGAGAACACAAAGGTCAAAAAATAAGGCTTTTGTTTTCTTTATTTTTTTGAAATTACAAAATAAACTTAAACAGCGATTTAGAGAATTTATTAAGCTTTTCGGTGATATTTAGTTTTGGAGGGTTACGTTGCGAAAAAAACAGAGATTGCTCCATTAAACAAAAATACCGCCTAAACTGAATCGTAACCATAAGTGTTCATGTGAAGTTATATAGAATATAAAACCGTTGAAACTGTTGGTACGAACACACGTAATGAACAGTAATCTAATTACTTTTAAAAATATTGTTATTTATTTTGTTTTAAAAATTTAATCTCCAAAAAGATAAAGACTGGTAATAGTGGCAAAAACTTTATAGCAAAAACTTATCCCGACCCAAATTGCAATGTAAATCAATTACTTTGTAAACCAACTTCCAAGTATTTTTAGCTTTAAAGTTATTTTTGGAAGCTGGTACCCTATGTTATTTATTTAAACAAATGATGTAAATTTAACTTTTTTTATTTATGGGTACAATAAAGATTCTTCTTCTGGCCAGTCGATAATTTATACACACTCTAATACACACGGCCCAACTTTCATTGTTCACGTTGCAGACCGTTGCAAGGTCAGTCAGTGTCTTTTTCACAAAAAATAAATATTTTACTTTGATGTTATTTCCGACTGATAGCGATCATTATCATTAAAGACCCTAATATGGTTGCCTTGAAGATAACCTGTTTTGGAAGGTCATGTGGTTTGACGGAATAGCTAAATGGATTACCCATGATTCGTTTTTGCAAAAAGGAACTTTAGGGGAACTGCAGAGTAAACTCTAACGCTGCAAACATCATGTACTTTATAAAGTCTTTCCTAAGAACCCTTGCTTTTATCCAGTGTTCTTGTGTGATATTGTTTGTGCAGGTTTGTAAAAAGTTTTATTTATTTAGTAACCCTCCAGTTCTAAGTTGATTAGGGAGATGCAAGTTGTGACCATGATAAATGAGTTAACGCGAAGTTTACTTTATATATTCAAAATACTTTTTTTTTTAATTTGGAGTTTGTTTTTCCAATATTTTTGTGACCGTAAGTCTTAATAAATAAAAAAATAAAAAGGCTTCAGTTTTCAATATAAACCTAAGGATTGCAAATATTTTTCAATTGGTCTTTTGAGCGCAAACCATGTCCTTAAAACTATAATCAAAGGTATCCCGTGATAAGCTCGTGGAGTAAGTAAGATAATGTGTCAGGAAGCTGTTGTATCTTGACTGTTCTTTATTGATTAATATACTTTGCTGAATGGGACTGATTAAACTCGAAGAATATCGGAACCCCTCGGAAACTCATGGCAAAAATTCCCAGAAGCCAGTGCTGTCAGTAGAAGCAAAGTAACATTCTTTGCTGGACGTAATGTAAACATGGCTCCCAAACGGAAGAGGAATTCATCAGACAAAACTACGAAGAAACCGTTTGGTTCTGTTACATATGGAAAAAATTCGTAGACGAAACTGTAATTGGGGCATTAAACTTAGCTTGAGGTAAAACCAAAATTTACGTCTCAAAATGCAGGAAATAGCGTCT
>JAOBAY020068382.1:0-12025 GCA_025331085.2 Zoanthus sociatus | reverse complement strand
ACTGCCTGAACTTCAATACGCATATTTTCTGCTGCATGACAGATTAGATCCTGAAAGTATCAGCTTTAATGCCTTTGCAAATAGGCTGTTATATAGCTGGACTGGGTCGCTTTTACTTGAGCCTATAATTTATTTGAAGCGCACACATCCAGTGAAAATCACTGTCAAGCAGAATTTGCACAACGTGTCTCCAAACGTCACTGTAGCAGTTTCCTAATTAAACGGTAATTTTTTGAGTTGTGATATTTTTAAAGTTTTACACAAGTAGCAATTCAGTGTTTCAAGTGGTTTGTAGTTGAGAAAAAAATACATGCCACAAATTCAAACCGTTTGATTCTTGTTATCATTTAGATTCACGCCCGTGGATATGTTGAGATTTGGATGCAAGTTCATATTATACAAAGGGTGAGGGTAGTGCACGTATTTGCCAGCTTCATTTTAAAAGTTGATTGAAAAACTGATTCATAATCATTTCAAATATTAGCAGGTATAAACACACGAATTTCGATTATATGTTTGAAATGTTTTCTCGCACCTAACACATCTTGGTTAGCATGACTAAGAAACTAACCCCTCAAAAAACTTACTTGGAAATATCTCTGGGTAAACCAGTTGATTAGGGCACAATGGATAACAGCCACAAATCACTGCTTCAAGCCTAAACACAAAAAAATGAAATTAAAAAGAAAAATAAAGAATTTTGTCATTAATATTGTTATTCTCTCAAATTAGCAAAAAAAAAAGCAATTTAAACAATTAAAGGTAGAGACTGATGAGAGAGTTTGTTTACAGCACGCACTGGTCACACGATAAACAAGAAATTTGAGTTAGAAGAACTCTACCAGTATGTGAAGTATTTTTTGTCAGGAAAGGTTACACTGATATTGCAACGGCTATTTTGTCACATTACGATTTTCAGCAACAAATGTAATCCCAACGATTTTGCATATTAAATAGAGTACTTGAAGTTTGTAGTGTTTTTAGAAAGATCCATAGTAATCAATAAATAAAGTCCTGAGTGAGAAAGTATAAACCAAAGATTGTGAGTTTATTCTGAGCCTTGCTATCAGAGTAAGTCGCAATAAAACCAGTATGGGCACTGCTAAACAGCCAAACAGCTAACCCTATAACCCTAAGTGTTGGGGTTAGATTAGGATTTGCTGTTTCACTGTTTGCTGTTTGGCAGGGTCCAATCAGTATTACACTTTGGTCACTTATTAACAATAATTAGTTACTTAAACTTGTTTATTATTCTAAGTAAATCTTACATTGCTACACCAAAAAATTCGTGATTAGCAGTTGAAACAGCTACATCTGCTGATTGCAGTACAGATAAATACTGCTGACGTGACTCTTTATACCCCCAGCTTATGATGTGGTCTGCAAGATGACTCCTTGCTTTAGAAAAGATTTCTAATAACAAAGAAAACTATAATTAGTAAACAATTACTTCTTTCAAACTACTGAAATAATTTCTACACCACTTAATTCCATATAGATTATATCTTTCTTTCTATCTAAATCCCTAAATGTGATGCAGATCTGCTGGAACATTTCAAGTCTTTCTGATTTACTGAATGAAATATGGTTTCAAAAAGCTGTAGGATATTACACTTTAAAAGTGAGTACTCAACAAGTCTTTTTAAACCAAATTACTAAACTACTAAATAACAAGTCTCCTCAGGGCTCGACAAAAACGTGAATTCTTGCTTGCCCGGGACAACTTTGAGCTTGCCCAAGCACATGGGGGGCTTGTTTGAGCACTTGTTCATCGGGCAAGTGACTAGGAAAAGTTTCTTACCCGACCTCAAAATCTACTTGTCCCTGACGACCGGACGGGGATTTTGTTGAGCCCTGCGCCTAATATTTCATGTCTTATTTACTGACTATTTATTCAAATTCATTGAAAACAGTTGTTATTATAATTGTAGATAATCAAAGCATTCCTAAATACTGCTCCATGAAAGTTACTCCAAGATAATCTTGGGTTCCAGGTTCTTTGCTGTGGATGTCAAATTCCAGGCAGGTGCCAGGTTCTGGATTCCATGTCAGTGGATTATGGATTTCAAAAATGGCTGGATTCCAGTCTTTGAAAAATTCTTGATAATTACAGCTGGGTTCCAAATTCAATAAGCAAAGATTGTAGGTGTAAAATGCAAAATGGGATACTGTGATAGCACTAAGCTGAAAGCATTTCTTGTTTTTGAAATGGCATATTACTTAATTCAAGCATCAGTAGTTTTTCATTTTACTTTCACATGTTAAATAAGGCAAATAAAATTTTAATTTAAGTTTTTTTAATCTGTTTTTGAAGAATGAGAAAATGAGGAGCAACAGAAAGTATGAGATAGAGTTTTGCAATACAGTATAGACTGTTCATGAACCATTACTTATAGTATATACATGATGTATGGCTATGTTGTAGTTTAATTTTAACCTCTGGTTAATCTTTTTCAAACCAGTTCATTTTTTTGAACCAGTTCATTTTTTTTAAACTAGCTTATTTTATATCAACTGTCTGAAAAAGGGCCTTTAATTTTTGGGGTGTTGATAAAAAATAGGGACCTGGCTTTTTTCGGGGGGGGAGGGGGTGGTTCTTAATAAGAATAAAAAAAAGTAAAAAAAAATTTCGTCTTCTCAGTTTTTTGCATCTCATCAACCACCCCTCCCTTCTTCTTCTGTCATTCCCCTCCTATACCTAGTAATTCCTAACCCCCACTTCACTATCTCTCACCTAACCCCCCATGCAACCTCACACTTGACTTTTTCCTTTAAATTAACTTTTTGGTACTCCCAACCTCTTCCTTATCCACTTGACCACAAGCAATCACTGCAATTCACCAAATAATTCTCAACCCTAGGTCCAAATCTCACCACGGCCAAAAATTATAATTTAGTCATTACAAATAAACTAGTTTAAACAAAATTTTAAAAATAAACTAGGTTTAAAAAAAAATGAAACCAGTTTAAAAATTTCAAACTGGTTCAAAAAAACTTACACCAGAGGTTAAAATTAAACTACAACAGCTACTGTATACTGTAACATCAACATTATTATAAGGCTGTTCCTATAATAACTTTAACAAAGGGTTTACTATTACATGTGACAATGAGTTGCAAATAACCTCAGGAAGTATACATACAGTAGCTGACACACACCTACCAGGAACTTCAGAAAATGACTCCCCCAAAACAGACACATAAAACTCGATCTGCTGATGTTTCAGCTCATAGAGTGTTTGGAAAAACAGTTCCGGATTCTTGTCATGTTCCCTGATAACAAAAGAAAATACAAAAAGTTATCTTAGGTTTATGTGCATCTTTAGATGACTGAAAAACTGATAATAGATTAAGTATTTAAATTGGCTAGCATACTGTATAAGTTAGCCTAAAGACTAGTTTGATATTTCAAAAGCATGAAAAAAGAATTACTCAGTGGACAGTTTTCAACAAAATTAATGAATGTTTTTCTCCTAATCTGATATTTAACTCAGGTTATTTATAATTATTCACAAACAGCTAGCTGACAAGGAAGATGAAGAATGATATTAATTTTTACAGTATCATTAGAATGTAATAGCAATTCAACAGTACAGTAAAATTGTCAAAATTAATTTAGTTTAAAAGTTTTTTTAGGTTTTTTGATTTGTGTTTTTTTGAATAAACATTTTTTACTTTTTTTAAAAAAAAAATTGAAGTCACTCTCACTGATAAAAGGCTGAAGATACCTTTTAAGTTGAAAATGTTCAGTTTGAAAAATTTTTCACTTTTAAATATCTTTACCAGGTGAGTTATGAACAATGAATAATTATAATCTTCACATTTTAAACTATGAAGCATTAAATTATACATAGCAAATTTAAATAATATTTTCAATTGAGACTTTTCAGTAGCCCAGTCAGCAATTTTTTTCCATTTACTGTAAGCCCAAAAGCCCGATTTTAATATAACTGCTCCTGTTGCTCCTACTGCTGGTGGCAATATATTGAAACAAGCTCTTTCAAATGTCTATCTCTGCAAATTTTCAAGACTGTCACAGTGTATTTTGTTAAATAATGGAAATCCCTTATTAAAGTTCAGAAGTTATGTTTGTGACAAAATTCCTTCCCAGATTGCATTGCACAAATAACATCCAGTAGTGCAACTCATCATTTTCTTGCACATTTTTCAATCTACTAAGAGTAGGATCCTGTGAAGGAGTCAATGTTGTCTTCATGGAAGAAGTACAGCAAATTAAGCTTATAAATTAATACAAGTACATTGCTCAAGATGAACTGCTGGACAATGGTTGGCAATACGTTCGAGATGACTGGTGCCAGGACTGGTTACAGAAGTAATGTCGATACCTAGAGAATCTGGTGTAGGTATGCTGTTTTCTAACCAAAATATTTTGCAGACTTAATTGCTGGCTTCAATAATAATTTTTTATATGTAATTCACTGTCAAACATGTAGCTACAGGTGAACTGAGTCGAGGTGTCCAGTGTTGGGGAGTCAGGTTGGCGTAGCGGTCATCAGTCACGCCTTCCACCTCTACAAACCAGGATTGATTCCCAGGTGCCGCATGTGGGCTGAGATTTGTCAATCTCAATCTGACTCCAAGGATTTTTCTCCGAGTACTCCAGTTTTCCTTGCTCTATAAATTCCACTTCCATGCCAAGATCTGAGCCATCGAGTGATTAAACATTAGCCTCTGGTTAGGAAGAATGGGCAACCACTTCCTTCGCAACTGACGTTAAATAAAGTATTTATTATTTTATTTTATTATTTATTAGTGCTCACCCAAGATAACATCAGTGCCAGTAAGCAGGATGAAACAAGATATCAAACTCAAGCCAAGTCTGAAACTTTGATGACAAGGGCAGATCTATGGAAACTAACACAGAATCAGGACATGATGAAACGAGAACCAAGTTAGCAGGCCAGAAGTTGTACAAGTTAGAAGAAAACAGAAAGAAAGAGGCCAAACAAAGAGACAATGTTTAAAAACTGCCATAATGTAAAACAAGCAATAAAAATACCAGAACCCACCCCAAAAAAGACCAAGCTAAAGTGTGAGAACAGCTATTTTTGAAAGAGGTTATCAGTTGCTACCACAGCACTGAAGAAACTGTCATTCAAACAAGAGTGTGCACAACAAGAATGAAGAGTAATTTGAACAGACATTATTTATTCGAAGAAAAATTCTCTAGCAGTCCATCTTGTATTGACCCAGGCATTCTTGCAGGTTCCCTTAATTAATATCCCCTTCATATACAGTATATATTTTTTATAAAATTCTATAAATTCAAATAATTACACACGATAATTACAAATTAAAGAAAATGATTTAAAGAATTGACAAAAACCGATGTTAATCATTATAAAAGTTGGCAGTAAGTACTAAATCAACAAAGAAAATTAATAGCTAGAATTAAGATCAAAATACATGTCAGTATACGTAATACTGTACCATCTGTGAGCCCACACAATGTGGAGGGGACAACTGACACCTTTCTTCTCATTTTCTTCACAGTTAGTCTGGCTATCTTTTCTGTTCACACTCTGTTCATGAATGTTGTCATAAGATCCGTTAAGAGATTTTTTATTACGTTCAGTGGCAACAGAGACTTCAGACAGGTCCACAGAGACAGGAAAGCAAATAACTTGGCATTTGGGTCTTATCTTTTCAGCAAGTCCCACAGGACGATGGTCTGGCATCAGCTTTAAAAATGTCTTGATAGATCCCAAAAACGATTCCATGTTAAATTTAGAATTAAACACAACATCATCTGCAACCAAACTAAAGAGGAACAATTGTTTATAATGACTTCATTTTGGAAAGACAGTTAACTTGCAAACCCTAGTAATTTTTGGCTAAAATTCAAGTAATAATTTTCAAATAAGAAAATTTGCCAAACATGGTGAATTAAATGTAAGTTATCAATTATGTAGAAAGAAGGCATCAACTTTTCAATTCACTTTCTCCATTTCTAAGTTGGAAATGATATCATACTGATTATCCCATATTGGAAAGCAAACATGAAACAAGATCAAAGTAATTTTTTTCAGATTTCTGCATACCAGAGGAAAAATATATAACTCAGAGATCTCCGTAAGCCCCGGTGACCGGCGAAAATTGCTGGCTAGTCGTCCTGGAAGCTACTCAGATCCAAATAGAAAAATTAAATAAATGAATACTTTGTTTTGCATCCTTTATGTTTTGTGTGCCTTTATAAATTCTTCTGCCGGCTACTCCATTTTATTCTTCGTCTACTCCAAAATTTAGGGAGAACCCTGATAACTTATTATAGCCACTGTCAACTCCCAGAACCCAAAAACCTGGGTTTACTTGAAATACAACAACTGTATGAGAAACTAGCAAAATGAAAAACCTGGAGAATACAGTAAATGTATGCTGACTTAAAAAAAAATTCCAAATTTGCTGCAAAACCTGGAGGTCAACAAGTATGATAATATAATCAATTGAAGGTTAAATTTGTTTTGTCAATACCGCTGCAAGTTATTTCATTTCAATTATCAAGCTTTGTCTGCAAGATTTGCACAACTAAACAGAACTACACACAAGCTGTTTTCAATAAATTGAAGAAAAACATATTACATGATAATTACAATGAACTACAACCTGTTGACAGATCTTTTAGAGATCTTTTTAATGACTTTTATTATAACTTATTATATTATTATCATGACTTTTATTAACTAGCAGGTTTTATCAAAAGTGGACTGCTGTAATCTTGAACGTGTATTATGACCATAACATTGTATTTTCAGATCTTTAGTTGTGGAATATGAATTCTTCCTCAAAGCATGTGATTCACAATTTCATATTTGATACCCTACTCATGTTTAATGTGGCTTTTTAAGCATTAGATAGCAGTGATGTAATGTAGAGTGTGGAAACTAACCAAGAGGCATATAAAGACCATGAAAATTGGAATGGGGTGGTGCTCAATAATAGAACTTTCACATGAATTCCCATGGACTGTGTAAGTAGAATACCAGTCGTGAGAGTGGTCAGCCTTCATTGTTTTGTTTTGTTGGCCAAGCAGCTTGTAAAATAGAATTTTAAAAGAATTTTAAATACAGAATTTTGTTGGCCAGGCAGAATATTAAAATATTCTCCCTTCACAATGCATGGAGACGTACATGTAAGTTACAAGTTTAAAAAGAAAGAAAAAAATTTCAACAAGATTCGAACCCCCAGTCTTGGTACTTCAAAGCAGTCAATGTTACAACTACACTCTAACTTAACTACAATTAACCTGTTAAAGTTAAGTTAAAGATAGCTAAAAGACTCATAAAAGCACATTATCTTCCTCTAGAAATATCACTTCAATTAAATGATTATCACCTTGATGAATACTTCCACGAGTAAAAAAAGTAGCATTTAACATGATAAACTTTCAATTGTACTTTGCAAAACAACAGTGCTCGAAATTACTGTAGCGGTCGTCCGGTCATCCGAGACGACCAAAAAGTTTACCGGGCAACCAATTTTTAGTAAAATTAAGAGGCTGGTTGTCCAAAGAAAAAATAACGGACAACCCAGCCAAAATTAAATAGAAAATAAATTAACCATAAACAGCACCTGACCTATGTGACGGTTTTGTTTTGTCATTGTCCGGTAGTGAAAAGTTAATAATAATTTGCCCCAGCTAAGCTTTTTCCTGTGTTTTGGATAACTGTAAATTTTACAAAACATTGCCAGGTACGAAAATGTAAGAGACAAACACAAAGTTTCTTGTCTGGAGGCGATCAAGATCAAAGACGCCATTTTGAATATGCCACAACTTAAACCCAGACTTCTGCAAAAACCACTGCCGCACACTAAGAACTAAGCCATGCTGATATTGTGCTGTATAAAGTATCTAGGCAAAGTTAACATGTAATTAAATGCACTAAGAAGACAAAAATAGATGTTTTTTTTGAGTAGTGCACTTAAATGTGTGGGTTTTTCTACTGGGCAACCACGAATTCATCAGGGCAACCAAATTCACAGCTTTGCTTGCCCGGCTTTTGAAATAGGGACAACATGGATTTTTTTTTAATTTCGAGCTGGATCACCAGTTGCAACAATTATGTAACAATGTGCAACACACAGAATAAAACAGTACTGTGTGTTGTTCCTGTTGACTTGCAGGACTCTGTACAGTATTTGTACAATTGTATTCAGAATCAGGGTGCAATTTAAGTAAAATTGGCCATTCTTTAGCTAATAAATAATTACAGTATATCCCTAACAAAGAAAATGATAGTTAAATTTCTGTTTATATTTTGGATATAAATTATTAGTAATTAGTTTTTTTTAACTCATCTATTATAGATTAAGCAATAGAAAACGTTTTCTGTGTTTGCATAGCCTGATATAAACACAAGAGGGGTTGGGAGAATTGGAGACACTTATGCAAACCCGAGACGAGCTTTTATAAAATAACTTCCTCTAAAAACTACAACGCGGGAGAAGATAAAATTCATTTTACTGATCAAAATGTATTTTCCTACAACATTAATTTGACAATGGCATTTCTCAACTGACCAATCAAAACCATGTTTACATGTAAACCATGTTTACATACTCTCATGCAAACACGCCTCTCGGCCAATAAGAGCGCGAGTATTATCTTCGTTATTTTATGATATGCATTCTAGAATTGCTTAATCTAAAAGTAAAAATAGATTCCCTAGAAATATCGATCGGATTTCATCAACTTAATAAAATTGATTCTAACAACCTTGAATCTGCATTCTACAATAAATAAACTTTTCATCACGCAACCGAATGTATTTTGGACGTCGTACCTTAAAGTAGATTAATCATCTTGTGGTTTAAATTGTGTTTTAATTAGTTCTTGTAATAATTAATAGGAATCCGACAGTAAATTACACAAAAGCGGCGCATGCGTTCAAAATAATTTACGTTTTAATTTTGGTGTTTATATTTTAAGCGAACGCAGCTTTTGTGAAATTAACGCTTGAAAATGACGTAAAAAACAATCAAAATATTCTTTAAGAACGGCTTAAAATTTTCATTTCTTGGAATCATATATTTATTTTTGAAATATTTATCTTCGGTCTGGGATTCTTATCATACTTTTTGTCAGGAACTAGACGCTTTTTTATAAGAACCAGTAAATATTTCCGAGGCTGATTGTTTGTAATTTTTTGGCTCTTAGCCACATTTTGTTCTTTTAAAATTTTGTTCTTATTTCTGTGAGCGGTTTAAAATGAGAAATCCAAACAAAAAGACAAGGCATTGAAAAACAATGCGGATCGTCTGTTTTGAGGAGATCCCTGTACATTTATCCAAGATTAATGACCACTGAGCATGTCACTCTCGTTCCCAGGGCCCACGTTCCTTCTGGCTAGTGACAAGATAGACGATGGCCAGAAGAAATGCGCGCTCTAGGGACGGGATTGGTCCTCTGTCGCAATCCTCCCCCACAGGCTACAAAGGTCAATTTGTTTTTTCCCGACGATTTTATAAGATTCAGTAAAGTTTCAACTAGAAACATTTTCACTTTTTTTCAGCCTCGGCTTGAGCTTGTTCTTAAATTGTTCTTAATTTTCGGTCAATCTGAGCTTCACCGTTCTTATAAAGTTGTTCTTATAAAAAAAAGTGTATCCTGGATTTTCGTTCGTGTTAATAACAGAAGTAAATGAACCAATCAAAACGAGTTAAATTAAGGTTTACCTCAACCATGTTTTAACTACTCAGAAAGCTTGTGCCCCTTAAGCAAAGTAAGAGATGGTTATTTCGTTGTCCGACCCTGTGAAGAAATGTGATACGAACCTTTCTCTTGTGTACCAAAACCGATGCCAGGGTCCCCGGGGAGACCAAGATTCCATTCCACAAATCAAAATACTCCCCCTGGTTGTGAATTATTATCCTAACACCATCCGCCCACATAGCCATTACGTTTTCATCCACCGCCAGATCTAACACTAAATTGAGACCTAATGAAGACCCACTGGCTGAAATTCTCTTTATCGGGGATCCTGATTTCCCTGAATTGAACGTAAAACACTTTCCAAACTCTGTTATCGTTTCGACAAAGTCACGTTCCGTAACATGAGCAAATTTAGGTCCATAACTACTGATTCTGAAAAACATCAAGTTGGAAATGTTCCTCGAGTAGACGCGAAGAAACTCTTCCATATTAAAAGAACTCTTTTTAAGGTTGAGTGCATTTAAGAGATCCTGTCGGTACTTTTCAGAACAGTTGGATACGAAGGTGTGGCCTGAAAATGGACCTACTGAGACACAGCAGCAAAGAAGCGCATGTCCGCATGGCCGACCATTTCTCACTGCCGCTGTCACGTTGCAAGCGTTTAAATTTAGTCCTTGTTGATGAAAGTAGCTTTCAGTGTCTAGCGAGTATATTTTCCTCTTTTGCAAAATATTAGATGGACAAATTGAAACCGCTGGAAAAGTCATAGAACGAGAAGTAAAACTTCTTACAGCCGTAGTCATAGGGAATTTGTAATATTTTGCAATGTTTTCTTGGACAAGAAAGAGAAAATACGAGGCAGATGAGAGAAGAAACAGCAACCAGACCAACTTTGTCAAAGTCTTCTTTGCTTCAAAAATATGGCGGATGCCATGGAGTGTAGTTCCCTCTATAAACTTATGCCACTTTGAAGATAATGTTTTGACTTCTGCTATAGAATCAGCAGTTTTTCTTGGCACTTCTGCTTCATTTGCATAACTATCCATCGTTGGTCGTTGGGATATTCTGTGAGAACTATCAAAAGGCAATCACTATCTGATACTGTTAGTTTAACAAACCAAAGTGACTAAGTATACTGGATGTGTGGACCTAAAATAAAACAAAATTTTAAGTAAAATTGTTATTTTTACCACATGCTAGTTTAAGATTTACCGTATTTTACAACTTTTAATTAGTTTTTACAATTTTCATTTCATTAATTTGATACCAAATTATTCCCAGCAGCTACGTAATGAGTCGGATTGCAACTTCGATTCTGTTCCGAATTTCGTTTAAATATATTTCATATTGTAAAAGGAAGGTTAAATGCATTTATGTTTTGTAACCTAAATTCTCTATATTTTTTCTTGGAGCAGTATTAAGACTGGATTTGTGTTTCAAAATATTTCAAAAATATGCTAATTTTTGGCTTTGCAACATCGATCTCCGGAATAGGCTACCAATGTCAATCGTTTCAGTTGGAAAGATGTTAGATGAAAAATTCTTTGAAAACTAATTACAAAATACAAACCATATGAACTGGTGTAGGTTGGGTGCTCCCAGACCTTTTTAAGCGAGCTTATATTTTTCAACTTACTGATCAAGTTGATTGCAATATGACAGATGTTTGATCAATTTCAATTTGTATTTCAAACGCAACATAAAAAAACGACTAAATCATAACTGTTAATCTGCAGTGGATCTTACAAAAGATCCAAAAAGGTTCATTTTAATTGTATCAGGTTTCTCTACATTTCTTTGGTAATTCTTTAAATAGGAACAGCAAACATCTACTTAACATTTATTAGCACGTGCAGCAGCTATTTGAACTCATAAAGTCACTAACCTGCAGCAGGTGTTTCTCACACACTTTCCGAATGTGAAGTAGAGAATAGCAAAACTTATTTAAAACTAAACCTAAAACACCTCAAATTTGAAAACAGTGATCTGTGTATGCGTCAAAATTTCTTTTAACTTTTCTAAGCTGAAAAGTGATCTCAAAAGTTTGACAATGCAATTAAAAAAAAAGCAATATATAAATGGATTTTTAAAACTGTAGCTGATTTGCGCTCTCACACAAAACAATGGTAAATTTGCATCCTTAAAACAATCATATTATCCGGTTTTCACTTTTTGTTCATAAAAGCCATGTTAAATTAAACCTCATACCTCGTTTTCTCTTTGCGGCTTTTGCAACCAAAGTTTTGAAGCAGTCTAATTGACGTAAATGGTTATTTTCGAGTTTGACTAATCGTCGTGGGTCGTGGGTCGTGGGTAGGAAGTCGTGGGTCGTGGGTTCCAAGTCGTGGGTTATCA
>JAOBAY020068371.1:0-12025 GCA_025331085.2 Zoanthus sociatus | reverse complement strand
CCCCCCCCCCCCCCCCCCCCCCCCCCCCCCCCCCCCCCCCCCCCCCCCCCCCCCCCCCCCCCCCCCCAACCAACTCGGAAAAAAACAAAAAGTTAATAAGATTCTTTCCCTTCCCGTTTATTAGAGACCTAATAGTACGGTAACAGGTCCTGGATAGTTCGGAGTTCCCTATCGGATTCAGGATTCACTAACAAATTTTCTCTTTATATATGTAGTATATCAGCCATGTATCAGTTTTGTATGTATAATTTTGGCTGATAGTACGAGATTATTAACCGAGCGCGAGGTCTATATGGCAAAATGTCAGACCGAGGTCTTGACAGTACGGACCGAGCACAGAGAGGTTCGTACAAAAAAGACCGAGATTCGATATTTTTACATACAGATTGAGCAAGCGAAATTAATAAATCGTTTATCATAAGACTTTTTTTTTTAATTCCAGTAATTTATCCCAAACCTGCGTCAACGGTTAGTTGGTGAGATCTCTGCTTTTCAACCACAGGTTCCCCGATTCGATCCCCGCTTTTTTTTGCCGAGATTCGAATATTTGTGCGATCCTCTTTTCCGCCTAAGCCAACTCAGTTTTGTTTCCTTCCGGGATAGGTAAATGAGTACCAGCGTCTTGCTGGGAGCTACCTGCGTTGGATTAGTGTCCCATCCAGGGGGAGTCAAAGACTCTCATGCGCTTAACACTACAGAAACCGGAGATAAGTGCCGGAGGAATGTTTGAAAACTGTTTTATGCATTTTGTGTTTGCGACCGTACGATTAATCGTTACGACATTTTGCCAGGGCTTAAGGCGCACATTGTTTGCAACGCAATGAATTGTGGTTAGAGGAGAGCGAACTGATGAAATCAAATTTTGTTTTACGTTTTGATTATCAATTGCTGTTCGCTTGCTTAGCTTGCTTAGCAGCAAAACCAACTGGGGAAACTTGGATATATTCTGACATCTTTTGAAAGTACCAAATATAGGGATGGAGATTTTTGTCAAACACCCCATTCAAGTTTTCAGTCCACATCTTAAGAACACTATGTTTGTGACATAATATTTCATTCAGGGTTAACTTTAAAATCTTAGGGGAAAGAAGCAAAATTTACCATTTACTAGTACTACGGAGAGAAAGGCGGCGGGAAGGCGACATGAGCAGACAAATAAAATGAGAGCGCATGTTCTTGAGGCACAGCTTTTCTACTGTGTTTGCGTTTATGTCTTGTTCGTTGGCACTTAGCGATAGCTACTACTGACAGTAATTAAAGCAGAAAAATATACCGTCTGTATGATCAATGTTTGCTGGACAATGCTTGTAGTTGAAAGTGTAACTAACTAGCTAACTAACTAACTAACTAACTAACTAACAATTTAACTAGCTAGCTAACTAACTATCCAACCAGCTAAATAACTAACTAACTAACTAGCTCAACTAACTAATTAGCTAGCTAACTAACTATCCAACCAGCTAACTAACTAAATAACTATTTAACTAACTAACTAACCAACTAACAAACCAACTAACTAACTAACAAACCAACTAACTAACTAAACAATTAACTACATGACTAACTAACCAACTAACTAACCAACCAACAACTAACAAACCAACTAATTAACTAACTTGGTAACTAACTAACTAACTAACCTTTTAACTAAGTAAATAACCAACTAACAAACAAACACACTAACTAACCAACTATCCAACTAAGTAACTAACTAACTAAGTTCAAGTTCAAGTTTATTGATTTTCCAGCAATTTAACTACTCAAACTCACATTACACATAATCTGATAATCGGCAAGAAAACCCAAAAGAAGTTGAAAACTTATTTACATGGGTCACCTTACTAACCAACCAACTAACTAAATAACTAACTAACTAGATAAACTAATTAACTAACTAACTTACTAATTTACTAACTAACCAACTATCCAACTAACAAACTAACTAACCAACTAACTTACTAACTAATCAACTAACTAACTTACTAATTAACTAATTAACTAACTACTAACCAACTAACTAATTAAATAAGTAACTAAGTAACTTACTAACTAATTAACTAGCTAACTAATTAATTAATTAGCTAACCAAACTAACTAACAAACTAACTAACCAACTAACAAACAAACAAAGTAGCTAACCTTTTTTCTTTCTTCTAAAAAACTGTTTTTAAAATCAAGCAATTTTAAACACTGACGCAAAAAGTTTTTGATTTTGGTTCAATAAATACATTTTTTCATAGTACTTTAAAAATCGAAACATTCATTGCCGCGTCCGAAGGGGACTGAAAAAAACCGCGAATGACGTCAATGCCAAATTAGAACGGCGTATTTGCAGCAGAAAACATTGCCTGATATTTTTTCAGTTTAGAAGTTGACAGCATCAACAAAATTGCGTATAAATACTCGCCCTTGATTGTCTGAATTTTTAATTTTTAGATACATTTAGAATAAGAATAATGTCATTCGCCGCTATTTCCAGCCCCTTCATTACATGAACTGTTTTATCCATGGATATATGAAGGATATGGACCACCATCATAAACCAAGGAGGAAACTTCTTAAAAATAGAAATGTCCAAAACCAAAAGATTTTGTTGACGGAAATGCTGAAAATTGTATGACAAAAAGTTTGATACAAAAACAAGAAAAGGGTTAATTGAACTTTAAGTAATACTAATAGCAAAAAAAGCTTAAAAAAACAGTCGGATTTCGAGAGGTTCTCATTCGTGACCTGCTCCCAACAGCTGCAAAGCGTCATGGCTCAGTTGGTAAAGAGCTTTGTGTCGGAACATAAACTGAAATCCGGATAAATGACGCAAAAACACTAAGGGTGATATTGCCATTAGTTCGTGCTCTGCAAAAGGGAAAGATTGATGCGACACGCTGACACGTCAGTCTGCATCTATCAACGCAACTCAACAGCTTTGTCTCAGTTGTTCTTGAACGCGGACCATCAAACTAAAACCATCCATTTCCCTGCACACATTGCGAACCTATTTTACCTATTTTACCTTGAAGGCTGTTGTCGAGCTTGTACGGAGAGTAAAAATGCAGTTCATATAACTATGTTTTTAATAGCGTATCTCCTGTCTCATCTTATTCATGAATAAATCACCAATGTAATTTTTCTTCCAAAAGTACCCAAAGCTTTATTGCCAACTTCAAGCAAACGCAACAGTAGTTAGGAAACGCAAAACATCAACAGCAGTATTATTTTACAATTTGGTATAAAATGTTTGGTTCAATTTGAAGGGGTAATAGAGATTCCGCTAGTTATATATGGCTATAAGCATCAATGGACGTACCATAGCCAAAACTAATTGTTGAAAAAAAGCTGTAAAGTTAAGTACGTTTTCCTTCAGACAGAGAAACAACAATTAGTATCACTAGCGACGCTTGACAAACGCCAAATGTTTGTTTTTAAAAACTCTTAATCTAAAGATAAAGCTCAATTTTTCACTGAAAATAAACTTTTTTTTCAGCTTTCTTTTGTGTAAATCATAGAAGAGAAAAAGAGCACAAAAAATTTATCAAATGCTCTTCATAGCTCCGTCTTCATCCCGAGAATCCTAATGTTATTAATAATTAGATTGGATGATTGATGCTGTTATTTCTTTAAACTGCCTTGACTGCTTTGGTTCATTTTGTTTGTAACTCACCGTGCTGTCCTCTGACTTGCCTCTTACTCTGCAGAGCTGTTTGCCTTGGGCATAGGCTCTGTTGTTATGTCATCAACGGGATCATGACCCAGGCAATAGGAACAGAAGCACTTTATATCTTTCTCATTTCCCTCGCTACTGGGACTACATGGAGAAACAACAATAACAGACTCTCTTCTGCTGTACCCTGGTTTATCAGGGTTATCTTTGCTATCAGAGAGTGAATTCAGTTCGTTTTCAAGGAACTTCCCATTTGCGTGCGGTTCAATTTCACACTTGGAGTCGTGAACAAACAAGCCATATCTTTCCTTAAAGCGAGAAAACCAATGGCTTGAGAACTTAAATTTTGCATTTGGGTGTAATACATTCATGATTTCTTTGGCTTTGTTTCTCAACCATGATCTACTTGTGTTATAACCACTTTGCTTTTGCTCCAGATAGTAGCCATATAGAGATTCTTCAACATCAGGGTATCTTGGTAGGCGATAGCGATTGGCTCGTTTCCCTGCTGGCATTTGCAAGATTTTATTCTCCTCTTTGATCCACGTACTTAAGGTTTTGCTGTTAAGATTAAACTCTTTACAAGTTTTATATTTGTTTTCTCCATTTTTACGGAAATAGTTCAAAATATGAAGTTTTGTTTCTCTTGTGTAGCTATTTCGTTGGTGGCGTTTTCTATGGTTCATCATGCTTCAGATCAAGCGCTCGGATTTTTTGCCTTCACTGAGGGATGCGAGGATCGGTTATAATGGTCGCGTGAGCGGCGAGCCTTGTTATGAAAATGTTTATCAGTACACGGCTTACATCTGTAAACACGTATCTTTTTTCCGGAAGTACGACGCGACAGAAATTCTTGACATTGTCAAGATAAGCGCGGGCGCTTGTATGAAACATCACATAATGTCATGTTACTTTGTCTTGTTACGTCAAAATAACGATGTGCAAAATAACGGCTTACCCTACCTCTCCACAAAGCTTGAAGCCCAACATTAAGAACTTTGAACCTAATTCTGAATCAAGGGAGGAGTAGGTGGTTAGCAAGTTTCACTGTAGGCCATATAGGCCTTTCAAAAACTGATTGAAAAAGACCGACAAATTAACACAACCTTTAGTAGCATATGGTTAGCAGTAATTACTAGGTACTTTGACATAAATATTTTTAGCTCTTTAAAATACACAATCTTTTCAAAGAAGGAAATAAAAAGAAACATTTTAGGTTTGCGATGCAACGCTGATTATTTAATGAAACTTTTAAAAAACAGAAAAGACAATGTTTTTGGTATGTGTGAACTTACCATGTACGGTGATGATATACGGAGTAAGTAAACTCTTTAAGCGACTTTAAGCATCTGTCATTTTTTTCAAAGGTTTCCCCCCTTCAAATACTCTAAGTCGTAAAGCATTGTAAAATTCTTTTGACTGAGTAGTTCACAAAATCAATTTAAACAAAACCTTTACAACAACAAGAAGGAAACCATTAGGGTTATTGACAGTGTCAAGATAATTATATAATCCGTCGGTAGACATTAAGCCCGCTTTCCATATCAATGAATTTGTTGTGTCTATAACACAATTCGATGCTACTCATATGGGAAAGACTTTTGTGTTTCTAATGTCGCTGCAGAAAAAGCCGAGGGAATCTGGGTCTATCAACATTAGTATGCGCGCCAAATTATTTGGAACAAAATGGCAACAATTAGCGAACGAGAGATGCTTTTCGCTTGCTTTATTTTCTACATGGAAAAGAAGTACAAGGAATCTATAGATTTTGGGTCAAGGCGATAAACCAGAGTAGAGAACAACAAGGAGTCGAAGATAGGTAAAATTGCTTCAGTAGGTTAGTTCTTCCGTAACATTTTGGAAGCAAAAGTTTTTTCGGGTACACATTTTTGTTATAATTGTCGTAGAAGCTCCTGGCGATGGTCCATTAACAAATGCTGTCGATCCACGCCCGTTTCATGTTGTATCTGTCGTAGAATACAGAGTCGATTCTATCTAATATACAACAACTGAACAAGTTTTATCTGTCGTATTGAGCGTTGTATGTGACGTTTCCAAACAGACGCATATGTTGAATGAATTGCAGCGACAGTTACAGTTAGGGATTGAAGTTAAGGTTAGGCAGTTAGAGGATGGCGTTAAGGTTAGGGGGTTAGGGTTAGGGAGTTAGAGGATGGGGTTAGGATTAAGGGGTTAGGGTTAGGGGGTTTGGGTTAGCGATTAGGACAGATTCAAATATATGGAAATCAGGCTTCAGGTTCCTTCAAGGTCGACTAAAAAAATCCCGTAAGTCCTTTGTTCACTCTGCAACCCATACAACAGATATAACAGCTGGAGATACGTTCTAGGGTATGACGATAACGTTATCAAGTTTCATTCTTTCTTAATATAACAATTTTTCAGGGATCGGTCAGAAATTATTGGGGAGGAGGGCTCCTTTATTTATCCAGATGAAAAGACAAAAAAATATGGCACTCCCCAAAATTGTGACCCGCCCTAAGACCATAAAACATGTGACCAGTAAGTTGGAAGATATTTATTTTTGCGATCAAAAAAATCATGACCCTCCCCTAATTAAGGTACAAAAATAATGACCCTCCCAAAATTTTGTTCTAAAATATTGACTCTCCCTACATACATAGAGGCCCTACCCCCAATAATTTCTCACCGGTCCCTAAGGGCCTGTTTACACGAGGCGAGATATCTCGGGGGATGTAGGGATATTTCGGTCCGTGTTATCTAGGACCGAGCCAAGTTTTTCTACATTTACTCTATGTTCACGGCCAGCCATTCCGTTCACATGAAGCCGAGACAACTCGGGGATGCGAGATATCTCGGTTTGGAAGGTGGGGATAGCCCAATGGGTAAAGTTGTCTTGTGAACGGTTCACCCCGAGATATCTCGGGAGACCGAGGTACAACTTTGTGGATCGTGCGCACGCGTTGCTATCAGAACCAGACAAGATGGCGGTTACTTAGCACTATTAACTGAGACATCTCGGGGTCAGGTTTTCTCATGTGAACCAGGACAGTTTCATCCCTACTCCGCTCACTGATGATAAGAAAATTCCAGGAGTTTTCCAGTTCTCCAAGGTAAAGAATTTATTTTTCCAGGACCCAACCCCAAATTCTCTCTTGGCAAAAACAAAACGATATCAAGTGATTACTACAGTAACACGAAATGAAATCGAATCTACGTAAAAAATACGAAAAAGTAAAATCATAACTCAAATTCTTCTGCAGGTTATGGTTTGTTTATAAAACTGATAAACATTTTTCCACATAACTCCAGGAGTTTAAGGACAACAGGCAAATTAACCACATAACTCCAGGAGGTTTCTTGGAGTACAGGGTAACTACCTGTTTTTCCAGTTTTCCAGGTCCCTGGAAGAAAATTTCAAATTTCCAGAAGTAGTGAGCACCATCTATACTATCAAACAGGGTGGCCGTAGAGGAAGTGAAACGATTAGGCTTAGAGATTAGAAGGGATAGGGTAAATATGTAATTACAGAAACCTGACTCACACTTTGACATAAATCAGGAGCCCATATGCATTATGTAAAGGAGCATTGAAAGAGAATCTAAAAATAAACATACTCAAGAAAATGGGGAAGAAAGACTAAATGCCACCTACTCAAGCTTCAGCTCATGAGCTTCTGCATAAATACATAAAATATAAAAATAAGCATGGATACAACATGTATTCAAAGGGATATTTTATTGCGTTCAGCAATTGTCGTTTTTGTAGTTTAAAAATATATAGTCTATTTTGTCATTACAATTTATTTAAAGTGCTTAATACTTTTTGCTCAAAAACTTGTGTTCATTTCGTTACAAAAAGCTACCATAAAAAATATCTTTGTAATCTGATAACAAGAAAAAGATCTCAAGTGTGCTTGCTGCTAGCACAGGATGTTCTGCCCGTATAACATGTTACTATAGGGTTCTTAAGCTGGTAACTGTTGTGCTGCCAATATTTTGTTTTGTGAAAGCTGAAGACACGAGCGTACCTTTTTGTGAACACAACACATTTGATAGGTTCTTTACAGTAGGGAGTCACGTGACCATAGCTCCCTAAATCAACCGGCTAAAACAAAATGGTTTCCAGAAATGGAAAGAAAAGGTTGAGATACATAAAATGGCCAAATATCAGCTATTGAATTCAAACATATAAAAAATGACAAACAACATCAAAGAGGATATTTTCTAAGGATTTCTATGCTTGGTAAGCAAGACTTAAACTCCAGTACCATTTTCATACATATTTCCTTACAATATTTAGAATTTAATATCCACTGCCATTTTTTGAATTAGTTAACGTTGAGACTGTATTATTAACCTGCTTTTTTCATACATCACTTTTTTGTCATATCTAATTAATTTAGGGTGGGTGAGGTCACGTGACCTCCAGCTGCGAAAGCCTATTGTTATTTAAGCTGATATTATTTAAAAATTATCCTTAGGATCTTTTGAAATTTAAATTCTGTAATTCTTGCAAATAGTTTGTAAAAATTTTATCATAATATGTTAGTTAATGCTAATTCTACACGCGGATGTTTGTTTACATTTTTCTCTTCATTAGGATATCTATGTCACTTTCTATTAAGGCTGCAAAAAACTGAAGCACTGTATATCAAGAGTGTTTTGTAAAATAAACTTCTTCTGAAAATATGACAGCGATAAGCCAAACACTCTTCCTGTGAACTAATGGAGACTTTACAAAGAATGTTATGTTTCATAAACGGTTTTGCCACCCAACTGTTTTGAGTATTTTGGAACCGCCATATCTTTTTAGAAACTGTTTGCATCAGTCAAACATTTAATACGTTTGCTAACTTGACAAGCTGTCTCAAAGTTTAGACTTAAGCCGTATTTATCTTTGTTTGTTCGCGAACTAACGTTGTATGCTAATGAAGCAGTTTGTAAACAATGACGTCAGGAAAGATTCGAGCTCAGCGAGTAATTTTCAAACAAAAATGTATTAACGCTTTAACCGCTAAACACGTCAAATAACAGTGATACATTCTTCCAACTAAATCTGATACTACTGATCTTGGCAGTTTTGGAGAATTTCGCTTTTCATCTTGCTTAAAATGTTTTACCCAATAAAAATCTTAATTCTCATTACCAAATGCCTCATTTTGCATGAGATATGTAAGGAGAATTGCAATGCTAATAAACTGCCAGGACAATTCAGGCGGTAACTTTAACTATTATCACCTTATTCACAATCATTAAAATCTCCTCTCAGATGTGATTGGTGCATAAACTTCTGTATTTTGCAATAGTTAATCTGCATTCGAACCATGTTAATAGGACACCTGTAATCGGACAGTTTCTTGAGCCAATCTTGTTAAGTCCTTTCAGCTAAATCCAGCAATCACAAGAGAGATTACAATCACTATATCAACTTAACACCTTATTCTTCAAAGCAGGGGTATTTACGAAGGCTGTTTAAAACCAGTTTTTAAAGCCTTTTTCCGTATATTCGTAACGTCCAATTCAGTCTGTAATCAAACTCGTGATTAACAAATCGGACTCTCGCTTCGCGGTCGTCCGATGTTGATAATCACTCGTATGGTTACAGACTGAATAGGACACCACTCAGTCCTATTACCATTACTAATTAGTGTAGTTCTATTACCATTACTAATTAATGTAGTCCTATTACCATTACTAATTAGTGTAGTTCTATTACCATTACTAATTAGTGTAGTCCTATTACCATTACTAATTAGTGTAGTCCTATTACCATTACTAATTAGTGTAAGCAATCGACTCTTGGCAAATCGTCACAGCATCGTACTGGGCCCGGTTCCTCAGAACTCCGATTAACTTAATCCTGGACTAAGACAAAATTCAAAGACTAATTTTTTCAAAACCAAAGCTTTGTGATGCTTACAAAATTCTGTTCAGTTTTAACAATAAAGAAACATGTTAAATCCTAGATTCCAGCCAAAGCAAGCAACAGAAGGTAGGAAACAGAAACATGGGTTAAAAATACTAATCCTGGGTTAGCACTAATCGAAGAACCGGACCAAGTACTTTAGACAATATTTATGATTCTCGCCGTAATTAGTGCAAGGAGCTGACCTCACTTGCATTAAGCCTTCAGCTTTGAATATGACAACTCAATTAATAACAAAATGTCAGCTCTTTCTACTACTTACGGCGGTGATTATGAAATTTCAACCTCGAGTTTTGATTGCGTCACATTTGGCACATTTGGAGTCTGACCTTTGAACAGAACAAAACAATGTACATATCTATTATAGAAGAAAACTCGGTCGCCAAGCCATTCATTTTCTGTGATGTGCGCATGCTCCATTAGCTCTGCATAGAATTTAAAATATTTAATTTGAAAATTCATAAATGTGTGTCATCCACATCAGCCACCATTTCCGGTTGAGGAGCCACGCTACTACTGATATCTGACGGAAGTGTTTGGTCGCTAACTTCTTCCGGCTTAGGTGCCTGGCCTTTTACCTCATCAGACTGCGCTTCTGGCTCCGCAGTTTTCTCAACCTGACAAACCTCTCCTTCGGGCACATCTGAATCAGGACGCATCTTAGATGATTCGTCACCTCCCTCCACTATTTCTGATAAATGAGGATACTTGTCTTTCCATTCCGCCACTGATTGCCTGCTGACTCCTTTTGAGATCAGTTCCTCTACAGCTGTCTCTTCATTTTCTTTGTCCTAGCAACAAGAAAACAATGTAGTGTACTTTTCGGAAAGTATCTTTCTTTAATGTTTTTCTCTTTTTATGAAATCTTTACCTCATCTCTTTACTTTTCCCGTTGACTATTTTTTGTTTATTCCCTATGTCCTCTTCCCAATACTCATACAATACACCATTGGTCTTTTAACCCCACTAAGCCCTAAACAAGTCAAAAGACAATTTTTTTAAAAAAATAGATAAATTGTACACCTAGTGAAAATGATTTTTTTGTACTGACAGGAAACCTTCGTCGGAGTGAATGAAAGACAAATTGCTATATTCTCACAACTGAACCTCATACTTTTGATATATAAACAGTTTGGGAGAAATTTGCTTTTTACCTTGCACAATATTTTTTGCGCAATGAAATCTTTATTTCTCATTACCAAATGTTTCATTTTGAATGAAAAATATAAGAAGTGAAATGCTGATAAAATGCCAGGGCTTGAAAGAGTTAACAAACTTTTATCTAACAAATGAAGCAAAAACTGTAATCTGCTTCCAAAAAATGTTCACATACCCAAATTCTGTAATCTTAGTAATTTCGAATCTAACGATGAACTAAATAACTTATAGAACCCCCCTTCCGCCTAAGAATTGATCAAGCGCTGTTTGTCTGTTGCTGTGAAAAGCTGCTTTGGGCATTAGACAAAACAAAAATCGTTATTAATTATTGCCTTTAATCTCTCGTATTCTCAAAGGCTTCTATCCAGATTACTAGTTAAATTCTTCTTTCCATATATCTCATCATGCTACCTGAAGATCTAGATGTAAATACCTTAACCTCCCGTAAAAGCCCCTTTCTTTCTGCAATACTGCAAAACCTCAAAAAAAAAAGCCCTTGGGCTTCTTTTCTTTTTAAAGCCCGTGTACGAGCTTTTATAGAGATGGGCTTAATTTTTACACGGGCTTCTTTCTGAGAATAATTTTGCAAAGTGTGCGCTGGGCAGATACAAATTGAAGGCAATGTGGCTTACCGTCTAACTGCGCAGATACAAATTGAACGCATTGTGGTTTACTTTCGAACTATGAGCAGATACAAATGGATGGCAATGTGGCTTACTGTCTAACTATGAACAGATAGAAATCGATGGCATTGTGGCTTACTGTCTAACTACGCAGATACAAATCGATGGCAATGTGGCTTACTGTCTAACTATGAATAGATACAAATCGATGGCATTGTGGCTTACTGTCTAACTATGAGCAGATAGAAATCGATGACAATGTGGCTTACTGTCTAACTATGAGCATATACAAATCGATGGCATTGTGGCTTACTGTCTAACTATGAACAGATACAAATCGATGGCATTGTGGCTTACTGTCTAACTACGCAGATACAAATCGATGGCAATGTGGCTTACTGTCTATGAACAGATAGAAATCGATGGCAATGTGGCTTACTGTCTAACTATGAACAGATAGAAATCGATGGCAATGTGGCTTACTGTCTAACTATGAGCAGATAGAAATCGATGACAATGTGGCTTACTGTCTAACTATGAGCAGATAGAAATCGATGGCATTGTGGCTTACTGTCTAACTATGATCAGATAGAAATCGATGGCAATGTGGCTTACTGTCTAACTATGAGCAGATAGAAATCGATGGCATTGTGGCTTACTGTCTAACTATGATCAGATA
>JAOBAY020068360.1:0-12026 GCA_025331085.2 Zoanthus sociatus | reverse complement strand
AGGAATACCAGCAATACTAGTGGTTTCAAATCCCAACCATGACAACATGTTTTTCTCCACTAAGATGTGTTTTATTTGTAACTTCGCAGGAAAAGCAGCCACACAAATCCGACAAAGTTTTTATTTTATGAATTCCTATTCCTGAATGGGCTCAAACGAACGCACTGCATTGGCATTTAGGAATATTTAACTTCATGCAGAGGGGAAGATTGTATAAAATAAATACTATTTTACTTGGAATTAAAATAATTGAAAATGACCGGCACTGGACGGCTTCGAAATGTCGAGAAACTAAAATGAATTCCAGCTTACTTGCGTTAGTTTTTGTGTTAAAGTTAAAAGAAAAGACACTTTGATCAAAATGAATTTCATCGGCAACTATACAATTCGAAAATGGACTTTCGTCTATGGGTGAAACCTTGTTTCCCACTCACTGATTCGACGACCGCCCGGAAATCTACATCAGCCTCCCTTATTGTCAAACTAATGAGAAACAAAGCCATCAGTTTCTACAATCTATTCAGTTTTTCACTTAAGGTCAGTACAAACTAAAAATTCTATGGAAATCAAAGAAAATCAAGTCCCTATTTAACAACAAAAATAAAAATAAACATCGGTCTGACATCGTCTACATAGGCACGAGCAACTGCGGCTCTGATTATGTAGGTGAAACCTCAAGAAATCTCAATGAACATATTAGTGAACATGAGGACATAACCAGATTATCTTAGCCAGCCCGATATCTCGCCTTAAATCCAAGCCACTACTTTTCCTAGAAAGCTATTTCTCCTGCCTTTTCCTGGACTATTCACCGTATCACTGTATCTCTAAAGAACTTTCAGTTCATGTTTTGCTCACATACAATTAGACATACTTGTTAGAAACGCAATAAACTCGAAATTGTTCTTAGTGAGCTCAGCTTTACCTCGTGCAATATCAAGATTTCATTGTGTGCCCAATGCGTGCGTCTATTATAGGCAAAACATTCACATCAGGCTCTAACTTAAAACTAAATAACAACATAAAAACGCCAAGTTTTGTCTATCATTTTTCTTGAAGTGTGTCATAGGTTGCTGTGTAACATTTTTATCTTTATCAACGGCTATCAATGGCATTCTCGCCATCGTAATCAATTATTGTCACAACTTCGGTTTTGTGACTTGACTGTTGCCACATTCTTATCTTTGTCCTTGGTTGTCAATGTTCTCACATGTTCGGCTTTGTGATTGGCTACTGTCACAATATTTTGGCTGTGTCACACCTTTGACTTTGTGATTTGCTATTGTCGCATTTTTGGCTTTGTTTTTGGCTTATGTCAAATTTTCGGATTTGCAGCTTTTTGATTAGCTGATTAAAGCAGTTCAATAACAGATCTGAAAGAACGGAATCCATACTAAAATGATGCTGCTAAAAACTAATCAAATTACAATAAACATTAAGGACATCCAGATGGATATAATAAATAACACATACCTTTGTATGAGCTCTACGAGTCAGCATGCCAAGAGAGAACACCCCTACCATAGGCCCTCCAACTACACCAAACACACGATAGAATGTCTGTGAATAGCAAAGAACACAGTAGTTGTGAGCAGGTCAACTTAAAAATGTAAAAAAATTACGGTAATTGAGGTTGCACACGTGGTTTTGTAAGCTCTTGACTAACATCCTTTAGTATAGACCTACTTACTGTCTAACACGCATCCTGCAATCTGATTGGCTACTCTACTAGAGATCTATTCAGATAGCGTACAAGTAGAGAAAAGATGGCGGATCAAAACAGTAATGAGTCCCGTTTTTCTCAAATATCAGAGGATTTTATCGATAATTTAATTTGTACCATGTAAAATAAACCATGGGTTATTTAGCAATAACTGATTATATGATAAAGCGCGACAGCGATCAAACCGTATCATTAGGCTAGTAATATAAAACACAGTTACTAGTCACAACATGTTCTCACCGTGAGAATTGCACCAAGTTCTTGTGCCAGGAAGGAAAGTCCAACAGTAAGAAGCCCGAAGATAAAAGCTGTAATTCAAAATTAATGTAATGGTTATTTAAAAGGTATGGCATAGCACAGGAGAGCAAATGAGAGTTAGTACCAAATACTTGCATCCACTAAAATGAACACTAAGGCAACGTGGTAGTTTTTGGTTATCTTCGAAGCAACACCACACAAGATCCACACTTTTACAGCTCGCTATTGCAAGGTCAAGGTATATTACCAAGGTAACCAGTACAACCTGTCGCATGGATGGTAGATAAGAGGATAAAGGATGGCACAACAGAAGGATACTTTATTTAAACATGCTTACCTATCAACATAATGATACTGATGTTACAATAAATCTTATTGTAATAGACCCGGTTTTGTCTCTTCTGGCGAACACTTTAAACCGCTTCAAAAATTTTAACTTTATCTTCGGTAAATCGTCAAAACTATCACTTTATTTTCCATACATTACCGCTTTTGCTAAAGAATGTACTTACAGAATTAGTAGTTTTTTGTAATCCAACTTTTACACAAAGTAAACAATGTTTACTATTTTGCCTTACGTCAGCGATATCACTTAATGCACAAGTGTGACTCCACGCTAAATACCCTCTCTTCAATAGCCAATCAGAGCGCGACTTTACCTTTAGCTATGCGATTCTATGTTGAATTGATTACAGTACGAGTAATGCTTGTTTGAGATACGCCTTTGGTTTGACAGAATGGGCGACTACTTACTTCAAAAATAGTTATTAATGTATCTTACCTAATAATTTAGAATAAAATGTGGCCCTTCCCTCTGTAAGCTGTTCATGTTTTTGTCTTGTAATGGGCTTTATGATATCTTCAAGAACGACAGCGGCAAGAGAGTTCAATCCAGATGACACAGTGCTACAGGTAAAAAACAGCATTATGATAAGTCACAATGGTTCGTATTTTCAAAAATCCACGCTTTTCAGAGCATTATTTTTTTTTCTTTTTGGCTTTATTAGCATAAAACTTATTTGAGAGAATTTTCAAAACCGCAGGTTTTCGAACCTGTTAAGGTGAACGGGTTTTTTTAACCATCTCATATCTAACGCGTGCTCTTGGAATAATTGTTAATTATTAAATTTTCAACCTCGAATATTGCGTTTCTAGCGTTTTGATTGGTTCACTCAATTTCGGTTATCAGCTCATATACCGAATGACCATATATGGAAACTAACAGTAAAGTGTTGCCAAGCTGAAAAATGTCAAAATAAAATTTTATTGTCATTTTCAAGTATCGAAGGGTTCGGAAAGCTCTTGAAATTTAATAAAACAATTATTCCATTCGCGCTTGTTGGATGTGAGATGATTATAGCTAACTCGGCGCTACGCGCCTCGTTGGCTATTTACCATCTCATATCCAACGCGCGCTCTTGGAATAATTGTTAAATAGAAGTTCTCCAGATAAATTCCAAGAACGAAAGAAAAAAAAACTTTTTGACATTGTTCAACCATTTTTAGTAACTGCAGCCAGAGACAAAGCAGTTAGCTATACAAACACTAAGTAACAGAGCCCCTTAAATATGTGTAAAAATCCAGTTTCGTTACCGAAAAGGTTTTTTCTTCAACTTATATGCATGAAATCCATTTAACACACTCATGCAGTTCCACTCTCCTTTGCCTAGTAATGTCTGTACATACCAACAGTACTAGGCAAATAAAACGAATGAAAAATGAAGTCTTAGAACAGTTTTCTGAAAAAAAAAAAAGAGATTTTAACAAAGGACTAACGGCCATTATTAATATTATTAGAAAAAGAAAACAAAGAACGTAGTCTGTTGACCTACTAGTAGTGCATTTAAACGAACTCGGTTAAAAGCGATATTTTGAGAAAGGATTTTAATTACTAACCAAGAGTTTGGAGAGCAGTTTATGAAATGGCATATAATCTTGATACTTAGTGAAAGAAAAAAAAATAACGGAAATAAAAAATGAGAGAAATTCTAATACATCGCTAACTGTAGTGAAAAATGTTTAATTCTAGAAAAGGAAAGGATGTATAGATTGTGATGTCCAAAGTAAACGAGTTCAGCAAAATTACTTAGCGATTAATCAGCTATATAAATCTTTATCGTTTGCATGCCTCTTCTTTCCAAAGGTTCTAGTTTCAACCGTCGTTTTGTACCCCAAAACACCCACTTCTTTCCCACATGCAACATAATTTTAAATGCTATTAAAGATAGCTGGCCTGAGTAATCGAGTAGCACAGAAACCATCCATCGATTTCATGGGCAACAAGAAAAAACTCAGTTCTTTCATTCTTAAGCCTCATAGCCAAGTAGTTCGTTCGCTCTCGAAATCTAGCTATGAATTATAGAGTTAGACTAGTAGTAATCATAGATTAGTGAAGTGCGTTCGATAGTTTAAAGATTGGATAGGATAGTGATTTTTCTAGCACTGTGCTGGAGGGATTGAACTTAGTCCTGTGTACATGTAAAAACAGTTATTAACGCACAAACAAGAAGTTAAATAATAAACTGTTCTGTTGTCTTTTAGTTAAGAACAATTTTCAAAGTAATCGGTGTTTCAAGGATCAAGTTTAACTCTGTCTTTGAGTATCACGCACCAGGGCCCCGTTGCTCAAAAGTGAATTAGTTTTAGTATCTATATGATAAACCTCAATGATGATGAAACTTCCTCTGCAGTGCAGATTTTTTCGCACGAGGCGCGTCTTCTGGAAGCAACCCGCACCCAGACAATCTCGGAGGAATCCGAGATGACGTCGATTTGGATCAACCACAAAATCGAGATTTTTTCCGCCAGCAGTCTTTCAATCACAATGGAACTCAGACCCTCTCGGATAAATCCAAGATTGCGTCGATTTGGATCAACCACAATGTCGATATTTTTTCCGCCTGCACAAGATTATGATTGCGTTCTCCTGACGTCGAACGCAATAAGATAAGCGAAAAACAGTAAAACAACTTTCTAGAAAAACAATTGCTATCTTGCTTTTACACAATTTACTTAAATTGTTGAGATTCGGGAACTAATTGGAAATCGCAACCTGCATACTGCATTCGTAAAACAATTCAAATAAAAATGTTTTTATTTAATTACAAACATTAATTTCAAGGAATAAACGACTATGAAAAAATACACTTCATAATTTCGGATTGGTAAAATTAAAAAGTTGAGAAGGTGTTTTTTTTCTACAAAGGAAACATGAACAGATATGTTTTACAAGCAGGAAAACTTGCAAAAATAATAAAAGATTGCACAAATAAATTGGAGAAAATGCACTCTTTTCTAGAAGAAGCTTTGTTATAGAATTTGTTTTATAGAAATCACATGCTTTATTAACAAAAACAAAAAAGCTCCGCAAATTTCCTTAACGAGCAAAAAACTAAATAAATTTATTATTATTGTTAAAGTCCTAAAGACCTATTTACAAAGGTCCTAGTTTCAAGTGTCTTTTGAAACGGAAAACGCCCATTTCTTTCCCACAAGAAATAGAATTCTGAACTTTACTCAAGCTACACTGATCTGACTGGGAGAGTAGCACAGAAACTATTAGATCTATCGCGTTCTCATGAGCCTCATAGACGCGCGATCCATTCGTTCTTGAGATTTAGTTATCAACTGTGCAGTGAAAACAAGATAACAAAAAAAAAAAGGTAAACAAAAATCTCAACGAAAACCAGTTTTACTTTCTGTTAAAAATTATCATACTTCTGACAATGAATATTTTATGCTAAGCTTTCTTCAGTAATTCAGTCAAGAGGAACTTTAACATCATTTTTATTCTCTCCACCTTCCCACAGTACTAGAAAGTAACAACAATTAGCAAAACAGGGTTAATGTTGTTTTTCAAAGACCGCTACAACAAAAGGGAAAGTTTGTTATTGACAGAAATAAAAGCGTTTTTACTCAATTAGAAAAAATAATTTTAAGGAATAAACGATTATGATAAAAGGCAATTCATAATTTTAGGTTGGTATAAAACGAGAAAGTTTACAATGTTGTGTTTTTACAAAAGCAGCATGCACAAATGAGTTTTACAGGCCAGAAGACTTGCAAAACTAGTAAAAGATCTCATAAATTAAATCGATAAAATGTTTTCTTTTCTAGAAAGACAGTTGTTACCTTGGTTCTATACAAATTACTTAAAGTGCTCGTAGCCTGGATACTATATTCATAAAACAATTGAAGTAAAACTGTTTTTACTTAATTACAAACACGAATTTCAAAGAACAAAATAACGATTATGAAAAAAGCCGCCTCGGCTCTTAATTTAGTGTCGGAAAAACTACAAAGTTGAGAAGTTTTTTTTCTACAAAAAAGAACATATGCATAAATAGGTTTTCAGGCCACATGCAAACCTTGCAAATATATACATGGTATATAATCTTGTAAACGAATGAGATAAAATGTAATCTTGAAGTAGACAATGTTTCTTATAAACAAAAAAAAAACTGATTTTTAAGACGAAAAATTGACTTGGTATGCAGAAATAGTAAACGTTTTTGTAATTGTTCATACTGTTGAAAGCCTAACTTGAACAAGAAACTAACCATTAAAATGCATACTTTCCTAGAAAAAAAAAACCTTGTTACGTTGATTGTTAAATTCATATCGCTTAAACTGCCAAGTTTCTGCAATTAATTGAAATTCGCAGCTAGGATATTCAAAACATTATTGCACAATTGCATCTTTTTTATTCTCTTCATCTTCCCGTAGTACTAGAAAACTGAAACCAACAAACAATATAGGCTTAATGTCGTTGGTGAAAAAAACGATAGATTCAACAAAAGGATAAAAGAAGCGAAGCAGGAAGAAAGATAAGAAACACTTTTAGTTTGCTATATTCCATCTGTGAATTGTAAACTCTTTCCCAAAACTCATTGTGGATGTTTTCCATAAAAGCATGACTATAGGGTAGAGACTTGAGTTAACCTCTAGTTCGAGTTGATTCAACTATCCGAGTATGAACAGTTCTTGTGAAAGGGAACTAGAACCACACATTATGGTTGTTGCTTGCCGCAATGATAAGTTTTCACACCTAATCATATTTCTATGTATCGTTAACACTGCGACAGCGGTTGTTACAGCAATTGAGAATGTCTTTTTACTAGTTACAATATCGCGGACTCGCAGTCTTCATTCTCCATCTTTCATACTTCTTGCTGGGCTGGCGTTATCTGATCTGGCTGTTGGCTTGATCGCACAACCATTGTTTGTTGCGTCTAATGTGGCAGATATCTACGGCGATTGTAATCTGTTTTCTGTGATTTTCAAAGCTCACGAATACTTTTCAAGTCAATTGTTGACCGTGACTATTCTAACTGTTTCTGCAACAGCGATCGATCGATTTCTTGCTATAAAGATCCATTTACGTTATCAGGAACTCGTCAATGTTCGCAAAACTTTGTTCTGTTTATTATGCATTTGGGTAACAGGAAGCATGGGGGCAACATGGAATACAATTCATCGTCCTTCTGCCGAGATCGGAGTGATGGTGTTGGTTTTAGCATTTATGTTCAACAATGTAATTTGTTACTGGAAAATCTATCGAATCGTCCGTCATCATCAAACCCAGATAGAACATCAATTTCAAGTACAACAGAGCTGGGTTCAAGGAACCACACCTAACATAGCTCGTTATAAACGATCCGTACACTCAATGATTTATATAATGGTTTTTTTTTTGCCTTTCATTTTTTCCTTGGATAGTTCTGATTATTACTAAAACAGCAATAAATAAGGAACATATAAAGTTGAACTTGCATTAGCAGTAAGAATACTTTTCACAATAACTTATCTAAACCCATTGCTATACTGTTGGCGTATCGCGGAAATTCGTCAGGCGATAAAAGAACAGTTTAGAATGTTTGCTGGAAACTAAAAGTAATAATTCTAGAACAGGTTCTCAAGGTAAATTCCGAGAACTAAAGAAAAAAACTACAGCCACAGACAAAATAATTAGCTATACAAATACTTAGTAACAGAGCCCCTATAAAAATGTGTAACGAAAACTGTTACCAAAACTGTTTTCCTTCAACTTATATGAAATCCATATAACGCACTCTTTTCCACTCTCTTTCTAATGTCTGTACATTCCAACAGTACTGGGCAAACAAATAGAATGAAAAACGCAGAGTATTAAAACACGGTTTATGAAAAAAAAAAAGATTTTATCAGAGGACTAAAGGTCATTATGATCATCATTGGAAAAATAAATTAAAAAGAAAATGTAGGCGGTTGTCCTGTTACTATAATTTAAACTAACTCGGTTAAAAGCGATGTACTAAGAACGAATTCTATAAACAACAAACAAGAGTTCAGAACAATTTATCAAACGACATAACTTATAATCTTGATACTTAAATAGTGAACGACAAAAAAAACTAAATGAGACAAATTCCTAGGTCGCTAACTGTATAGTCAAAACTATTTAATGCTAGAAATGGAAAAGAGATAAAGGCTGTAATGTCCAAACCAAATGAGTTAAGCAAAATAATTAATTTGTTCAGCGATCAATGAACTAAATGAATCATTATTATTATTATCTGCAGACTTAAAGACTTCTTTACAAGGGTTTTAGTTTCAACTGTCCTTTTGTTGCGGACAATATCCATTTCTTTCCCATGTCAGACAGAGTTTTACATTTTTTTAAACTAGCTGGTCTGGCTAACTAGTCGAGTAGCACAGAAACTATGGTACAATGTGTAGATCCATCGCTTTCATGGGCTCCAAGAAAAAACTCAGTTTTTTTTCATTCTTCAGCCTCATAGCCAAGTAGTTCGTTCGCTTTTGAGATCTAACTATGAATTGTATAGAGTTAAGATAAGATAAGCAAAAAAAGTAAAACAACTCTCCATAAAATCCGGTTTTACTTTATCGTTAAACACTGTCTGACATTTCTAACACTGAATATTTTTACTGGGTCCCCTCCAGTTTAGTTGGGAGGATATTTCAACACCTTTTTTCTGCTCTGTACTTTCCCACAGTACTAGAAAGTTAAAAGCATTGAAGAGTACTGTAATAATTTGAATTCGCAGCTAGGATATTCAAGCTCAAAAGCAATTTAAAGTGCACAATTAGGTTTTACAGTTTTACAAGAAAGCTTGTGTTGTCCGCAAAACAAAAGAGCTCATCAAATTTGATCGGCGATCAAAGAGCTAATTATATCATTCTTACTGCCTGCAAACTTAAAGTTTTCTTTTCAAGGGTTATAGTTGTAGCGGAAAACATCCATTTCTTTCCCACATGAATCAGAATTTTGAATTTTATTAAACTAGCTGGTCTGGCTAACTAGTTGAGTAGCACAGAAACTATGGTAGATCCATCGCTTTCATGGGCTCCAAGAAAAAAATTTAGCTCTTTTGTCCTTCGGCTAGTAGCCAAGTAGTTCATTCGCCCCAAAAGTCGCAAAATTCATAAGTGAATGTAACAAAATGCGAAATACTCTCACATAGACCTTTCGCCTCATTAGGGTTAATTATTTCTAATCAAAAATAATATTAAACTTTTCTGGCATTATTCCGATGTAGCGAGGTAGTATAAGGAGCCAGTTAAAGTCTTGTCTTGTTTTATGTCCACTATGCCAACCTCACAATCTGGATTTTACTTTAAACACTCATTTTTATAATTAATACCAATTAAATTGGACAGGGAAACCATCAAAGAAACTAAAAGACTATTGCTACAGTGTAATTTACTGATAAAAGTGATGAAGTGTCAAATTCAACTTAAATTGGCTCCCTCTCGATCAGTAGCATGTTAACATATACTGTCGGTTTCTCACATTCAAACGTGTAAAGGGAAAAGTGCGTAGATATCTCTGTTCCCCCTTTACCACTAGGGCTGGGCTACTGTGCACAATCGGAATATTAGAATTAGGAACAAATTAGATATTTCAGGATTTAAATCAGCTGCCGGGTAGCAATTTTTTCTGTACCGATCAGTAATTATGTGGAACTCATTATCAACTGCTATCTCTTAGTGCAATAGCCACCAAAAGTTTAAGAAAAACTTGAAAGTCTATCTTTACCAGTTATATTTTTAATAGCTAACTATATTCTTGAAGAAAAACGGTTATCATATATCTGTAAATTAGGACAGGAAACTCCTTTTGTTTCTTTTTCGGGACAAAATAAGTACTTTATTCTTGGCAATATTCAAACGTCGAGTAAATTTTACGAGTAAGTCAGGTAATCACAAAATTGAGTGATCTCATGAGCATCGTAGACACATGGTTCATTCGTTCTTGAGATCTAGTTACGAGTTATGCGGTTAAGATAACGGAAAAAAGGTAAAAAACTTTCCATAAAAACCGGTTATACTTTCTGGTTAAAAATTATCATACTTCCTACACTAAAAATTACTTTATAGCTCTCCAATTTAGTCGGAGGATATTTTAACATCTTTTTATTCTCTGTACCTTCCCACAGTACTAGAGAGTAACAATCAATGAATACAGGGGTTAATGTTGTTATTCAAAGACCACAGCAATTAAAAGAGGAAGTTTGTTATTGAAAGAAAAGCGCTTTTACTTAATTACAAACAAAATTTTCAAGAAATAAACGATTATGAAAACACGTATTTCATAATTTTGCGTTAGTAAAACTAGTTGACATGGTTGTTTTTTTTTCTACAAAAAAAACATGCACAAACAGGTTCTACAAGCCAGAAAACTTGCAAAAATAGTAAAAGATCTCATAAATCAATTCGAGAAAATACATTACTTTCTAGAAAAAACCCTAGTTATTTTTTTTTTTTTTTTTTTTGTTTTTATTACCGAAAACAAATTAAAGAGTTCTGTAAATTTGCTCAACGCTCAAATAAATAAACAAATCATTATTGTCTGCAGTTTTAAATAATTCTTTAAAGGGCTATAGTTTTAACTGTCTTTTTGTAGCGGAAAACACTCATTTCTTTCCCATACAAAACAGGGTTTTAAATCATATTCAAGCTACGATGGTCTGACTGGGCGAGTAGCGCAGAAACTATTAGATCAATCGAACTCTCATGAGCCTCGTAAACACTTAGTCCAGCCTTAGATAATTCTTTACAAAGGTCTTACTGTTCTTTTGTAACGGAAAACGCCCATTTATTTCCCACAGGAAACGGAGCTCTAAATTTTCTTCATGCTACAATGGCCTGACTGAGCGAGTTGCACAAAAACACGTACTTCATTCGTTCTTGAGATCTATGAATTATGCAGTTAAGGTAAGGAAAAAGGATAAAAAAGAAAAACTTTCCATAAAAACCGGTTTCACTTTCTGGTTAAAAATTATAATACTTCTTACATTAAAAATTACCTTATAGCTCTCCAATTTATTTTTTGTACCTAGACAGTAACAGTCTGAAATAAAAGCACTTTTACTTAATTACAAACAAAAATTTCAAGAAACAAACGCTTATAACAAAATGCACAAAGGGGCAAAGTTATTTTTTTTTTCCTACAGAAAAACATATGGATAAATGGGTTTTTAAGGCCACAAACTTACAATTATAGTGAAAGATCCCAATAATGAATGCGATAAAATGCACTTTTTTTCTAGAGAAAACTGGTTATCTTGCTTTTATACAAATCGCTAAAATTCTTGAGTTTATGGAACTAATCTCAATTCGCAGCCTAGATATTCAAAACATAATTGAAGTTGAAAAGTCAGCTAGGCAGCAAAAGTATTTTCTATTGTGTTTATTATCCAAAGCATAAAAGTTCTTCAAATTTGATCAACGCACAAACAACTACTAAATCACTATAACTGTCTACAGTCTTGCAGTCTTCATTACAAGGATTCCAGTTTCAACTATCTTGTTGTAGAAGAAAACGATCCTTTCTTTCCTACATGAAGCAGAATTCTGAATTTTATTAAAGCTACAATGGTCTGACTAGGCGGGCTCAATAAAAAAAGCCTAAAGAAAAAAATCAATATCTTTTTGTACATGGAATGTAAATGGATTCCATAGCAAAATTATTGGCGATAAGACGAAATGCCTTGACTTTAAGAATTTAGTAAATAACCACGATTTTATCTTAATAACCGAAACA
>JAOBAY020068349.1:0-12026 GCA_025331085.2 Zoanthus sociatus | reverse complement strand
AGCTTGTGTGCGCAACTCTACAATCTTAGCAGATTTGGTGAACACACTTTGTAAATAGGTGTAAAACAGCGATTTAATTTAAATTAGTTTAAATGCCAGTTTTGATTGTTCGGACTAGATGACTAGGGTTTTGTGGTAACTGTTGATTCTTTCGATTCCTGTTGGAGCTCTGTGGGTTTGACACTTGTCTATATTGTTGTATCGTCAGTGTACTGATGGGAGTTGCACTTGCTCTCAAGTTGGTTTGGTAGATATGCCACGTATATTTTAAAGAGAAGAGACCTAATATTCATCCTTTTGGCACACCGAATGGGGATGTTAGTTTCGTGGATCACTTGTCATCAATTTGAACTGTTACCTATCTACTAAAGAGCTCATTATCGCTCAAGCACCCGCAGAACCCTTTACTTAGCCATTGTATGACCAGCTCTTGGCTACGCAGCTTAAGTGTGGTCTCCGCAAACAATCAACCTTGTAAGACGCATCGAACGCGTCCAGCGACGCGCCTTCAAGTTTATCCTGGATCTACCCTTTCTGTGTGAGGATAGCTATAGAGACAGGCTCTTGTCAATTGATATTTTACCTGTCTGTTATTGGCACGAGTTTTTGGACTTGGTTTTCTTTTTTAAGGGCACCAATAGTATTGTCTCTATATCGCATGACGTGCTCCCAGAACGCATCGTTCACACGAGGCTCACTCAAGAGCAAGCGCTAACATTGCAAAATCTTTAGACCAAAGTAATGTCGCACTTCTACTTACCAGCGCTCTTTTTTTGTAAGAAGCTCAAGAATCTGGAACTCTCTCCCCTCCCAACTACGACTCAAACATGTAACTCTGAGCCAATTTAGAACTCTACTTTTCTCATACTGCAAAGATGCACTTACTTAGCACTTTGATTTTAAGGACCCTAACACCTGGAAATCAATCTGCTTAAAATGTAATACGCCGCGCAACCTTTCAAAACCTTTTTCATGTTGTTACTAGTTTTAAAATATAACCTTAGTGTATACCATAGTTTTTAACTTTTTTAATCTTGGGTCCACAGTAATTGGCGTTAGCTGTTGTGGTCACCCTGCCTTATTCTTTTTTTGCGTAAAATTATCACTTTCTACGTTTAATTGTCTTATACACCTATTATTATGTTATTAATCCTATTAATAAAGACTTTTTAAAACAAGTACAGAGAAAAAAGAACGCTAGTAACTTTTGCTGCATTGCTCAAGTCTCCTGAACAAAATGAGCTGATTGTTGCGTTTCAATAAGATTATGTTATTAATTCAATGTATTGTCAGTTAGTCTATTTCCAAGGCGAAGCTTAATAAATAAATAAATAAATAAATAGATAAATAAATAAATAAATAAATGAATAAATAAATAAATAAATAACGCAATTTTTAAAAAAATTGGTTTACATGCATTAACGCGATTTTTTTCGAAAAATACTCCGACGAGGCTAAGGACTCTAGTCCGAAACATGAGTACACAAAATTATTTTCACTACGATGTAAATTTATCTTTTTTAAAAGGAAGTTTTTTACGATAAGCATCTTACTTTATTTACTTTGATCTCTGCAAACTCGCGATTTACATTTTTGCACTTACAAATGTCAATAGACATATAATGTCCCATGGAGAAAAAAAGAGTTTCCAGTTGTTACCTGTTAGGGTTGCACAAATGGATCTAGTGAGGAATCTCCCTTGTATTCTGGATTGTTTCAATGCCTCAGTTATTCCCGCGGCTTTCCACCCGTTCTGGTTTTCATTGAAGAGAGGAGTTAACGGAATGGACGAATAAAAATGGTCTCCACTGGTTCAGGGTGGTTTAAAAATCCCAGGTATAACCGTGGATTAAGACGAAGAACGAGCATTGAAGATTTTAAAAAAAGAGAACGGAAGAAGTGATCATGAGCTACCCACTTAAAGAGACAGAGGAATATCAAAGGGATCAAAAGAGATTTTGAGCTTTATTTTACCTGGCGAAGTTATCTTGTCCGAAAGTAAAACTGAGAAGGAATTGTGATATTTTAATTTTTGTAATGAAATTAAGTTGTTTTTTAACTCCGTGGCGGGACAGCAGTGGAAGCAAATAAAGATGCACTCTTCCGGCAACTTTTGATGGAGATGCCATCATCAATTCGCACGGCCCTAGCTATCTATTCGAAAGAAAGCTTGAACCGCCTCTCGGAAATGGCGGAAGCCATGGCCGAGCTACAAGGCTCACAGGCAAGGGCCTGGGTCAGGTTAACGCCTGCGCGGCCTCCCAGCTAAGCGAAACTTGTAACATAGCCCAAATTTAGGCCGATCTCAACCAAACCATCAAGGAAATGCAGATTCTTCGGAAAAAAAAAATCCAAACAGAAATTTGTTGGTACCACAAGCGATTTGGCGCTAAAGCGACAAAGTGCCGCAAACCCTGCCAATTTCAGCAGGGAAACTCGAAAGCCAGTCCGTGAACGGCTCACACGCGACTGGCGAGTGAGAACTATTTCAACGTCTGTCCGAATACGGCCTAGTCATCAAAGTGTGTATTTGGACAAGCTTAAGTTGACTTTTTGAGTCACAGTATCAATTCTGAGGGTATCCGACCACTCCTTACCAGAGTTAAAGCAATTCTCTCATTCCCAGCCCCCAGCAACAAGGAGTCTTTACATCAGTTAATCGGACTATTCAGTTACTACCATGAGGATACAAGCATCAGTTTTGGATCCACTGCCTTTTATCATTTTTTATTAATGATCTACCAGCTGTTAGCAAACGCTAACAGCTAGTAGTTATGTATGCCGATGATATAGCTCTTTTTATTGCAAATCGGGATATAAAAGTAATCGAAGCTGTACTTCAAGATTAACTCAATAGCATAAATAATTGGTTTACAGACAGTGAATTAATTGTGAACTGTACTAAAACTAAAGTTATGGTTTTCGGTTCCAAACAGCGCCTTGTTGGAATAGACAATCCTATGTTATCGTTATCTGGAAGCTCCCTTGAACTTACTGACTCTGTAAAGTACTTAGGTTTATCGTTTGATTGTGTCATGACATGGCATGATTATATTGATGCTGTTGTATCAACAGTTTCTAAAAGGTTAGGTCTCCTTAACAGAATCAGAAAATACCTTGATGTAGATACTTGTAAACACCTACACGATACTCTAGTACAACCATTGTATGATTATTGTAATGTTATCTGGTCTAACTCAGACAAAACATATCTCGATAGACATGCTACATTAACAAATAAATACATTAACAAATCCAGGAATAGATACAAAGTCAAGTAGGTGCCGGTTGTTTTTCAGCCATGTCGCACTCACAGAAGAAGAATAAACTTTTATTATGTTCTCGAACAGAACGCATCCTAATTTGGTTTCGCAGGCGCACTGAATCAAGAATTTTTGTGAACACTGTAAGTCGGCGGCCCCTCTAGGTTTTTCAGGGTTTTTTGGCCTCATTTTTGTACGTCATTTCATTGCATGTCAACGCTCATTGGTTTCTGTGTATCGTTTGAAAGGTGCGTCGGACACGTATTGAACTGTCTAACGTTAATTGATCATTTTTTTCCAACTACTTGAATAATGAATTGTATTACAAAAACAGAAAAATTGCATTATAGGCAATTTGAAGTTAAAAAAAAATTAAAATAAAACAATGATTAGAACAGGCCTCTAACTGGGCCCGGTCACACGAAAGTCAACACCTCTACCATCGAGCGTGATGTCTGATGTAACGCACTTCTTTTAATCTTTGATTACTACTAGTATTTAACCATCATAAAAATGTAACAATGATATGAAAATGATATTGGTAGATAGTGAAAACCAGTTCATCAAGATTAGAAACCATTCATAGGGTGTTCAGGTTACCCAGAAGTAATTTGATTTTTTCTTGTATAGCAGATAAATGTTCGTCGCTAGAATTCACTGACTGATCACTTGTTTCGGAGATAATAGACTCAAAAATGTAAGGGATATCCGTTCTGTGAAAGAGTAACGAAGTAAAAAACATTTCAGGCAATTCCAAGTAGCCAAGGCTACTGAAGCGCTTCAGATTAATATTAGTGTTTGAACAGTGGGTGTGAGCTAAGTCATGGCAGAATTCACAGTTAAGACGTTTATGGTTTGTCGCAACAGATTTTTACAGACACAGCATTGGGGATCTTTGTTTTTTTGTTTGTTTATTTCTTTATTTGCCACATATGCTACAATATTTACTTATTTAGGCCCTTAGCTCAATGCGGAGCATAGGCTATTTTCCACAGAACGCCAACGCACACGACTTTGGGCTTTCCTTTTGACCTCTGTCCAAGACATATCTAATTTCTTCATCTCTGTGTCCCTCTTCCAGCTATTCCTTGGCCGCTCCCTTTTCCCCTTTCCCTGCAGATGTCAAGTTAATGCTTACTTAGTGACACTGGTATCTTCCTTCCGCATGGTATATCTTATCCAGCTCCACTTCCTTTTCAACATTTGTTTTCCTATGGTTCCTGGTCTTCCCTCATTCATAACTCCTCACTGGGAATCTTATCATACTAACTGATTCTGATTATTGTTTGCAAACATCTATTGACAAATGTCTGAATCTTCTGTTGGTTCTTTCTAGATGTTCTCCATATCTCGCAGCCGTAGAGCAGACCTGTTTTAACGTTGGAATTGAACTTCATAATCTTGGTAGTAAGCTTTTTAGATTTCCAAATATTCTTGAGCATATGGAAGATGGCTCTTGCTTTCCCAACTCTGGTGACTACGTCTTTGTCCATATCACTTTTTTTATCTACGATGCTGCCAAGATATTTGAATGACTCCACACTTCCGCGATTGGTTCCTCTTTCAGTAGTATCGGGATGTCACTGGTGGTGTTGGTTCTCAGTATTTTGGTTTTCCTCATGTTGATTTTTAAACCAATTTTTGCGGAGTTGCCTGCCAGCTGTGTCTTTTTCTCCTGTGTATCTGGCTTGAATTGTGTGATAACAAAGCGAAATCATCCGCATAATCAAAGTCTTCCAATTGAACTCATGTATTCCATTGAGTACCATTCTTTCTACCTTTTGTTATTTTCATAATCCATTCAATTACCAGAAAAAGGAGAAACGGGGATAGAAGACATCATTGCCGAGTACGCGTGGTCACTTCGACCTTTTCTGACCATTGATACGCATGAACAACTCTGCATAACATACCCTGGTAGGTGGTTTTTATCAATGAGATAAACTTTTCGGGAATCCCGTAGTTCCTCATTATCGTCCATAGTGTGTCTCGGTTAAGGCTGTCAAACTCCTTTTCATAATCGATGAAATTGACGTAGACAGAGGAGTCCCCTTCCAGTGCCTGCTCCAGGATGATCCTAAGCATACAGATCTGATCAATACAGGATCTGTCCTTCCGGAAACCGGCCTGCTGGTCTCTTTGGCATCTACCGAAGTTTTCATTCGATCCAACAATATTCTGTTAAACACTTTTCTAGGAATGGACTCCAGGGTTTGGTGTTGGTACTTGGCAGGGATTGAGCTGGTTACTTTCCCCTTGTGTTTGCGTCTTGGCTGGCGGTTCCAGCTGGCAATTGTGTTGGCTAGAGGGTGTTTCATCTAGCTGTGGGCTTGGCAGGTTGTGGGCAGGAGCATGCACAATGACTGGGCAGATAGGCTGGATAGCTGTGGCGTGATTTGGTGGTGCGGCTGGTCTGACCTGTATCCGGTTCCTTCTAATGTTGCCAGTTCGGGTGCTGACGGTGTATGATTTGGGGCTTTCCCTGGCTATTATTCTGCCATATGGTTTGCCTCTCTTGTGGGGTGGCGGCTTGGCATAGGCATAACTTCCTAGGGTAAGGGATGCATGTGGTGGGCCAGCTGTCCTGTCGTAATACTGTTTGGAGGTATTCCGCCGGTTGCTTATGTCTTGCAGCACTTGGTCATAGTTGATGGATGTGGATTGTAGTAGGTGATTTGATGTGGGGAGCATTGTGCCCGTACATCGTGACAACATACGTTGTGCGGGAGAGTAGGTGTATCCCTTTGGTGGCGTGTTTCTGTATTCTAGGATTGCAGAGTGGTAATCCTCAGATTTTTGAAGGATTGTTTTGGTGACTTTTACTGCTGCTTCTGCTTTACCATTGCCTTTTGAATGATAAGGGGAGGAGGTGCTGTAGGCGAAGCCATACTGTTCAGAAAATTTCTCGAATTCTTTACTTACATACTGAGGCCCGTTGTCGGAGTGCAGGATTTTTGGGATGCCAAAGCGAGCAAAATGTGCCTTTGTTTTCTCAATTACTGTGTGTAATAGTGTGTCCTCAAGCTCATCAAGTTCAATCCAATCCAAGAAATAGCACACTGTCACTAGAAAGGCTCGTTGTTCAAAGCTTAACAGGTCTTGGCTTACTACTTGCCATGGCTGAGTAGGTATGGGTAATGATTCATTGGTTCCTTGGGTGCATAGTTGGCATATTGGGCACAGGTGGCACATGTATTACACTTGTCCTGGATTGACCTCCTCATTCCTGGCCAGAACCTCACGGGCCATGCGTGTGTTTGTTTTTGCTCCGAAGTGGTTTGTATGGATCTTGTGTAGCATTTCCTTGTGCATTGACTGGAGAACCATAACTACAGGGCCTTTTTACATTATGCCATTCTGCACAATATGCTCATCTCGATAACTCCAGTATCAGTGTAGTCCTGGGGAAAGTTGGTTCTTTTCGGCAGGCCACCCATTGGTTATCACTGTGTGTAGCTGACACAGGACTGGGTCTTTCTTTGTCTCCTCCCGCAGGCAATGTTCAGTGTTGGGCGCTAGTCTCATATTGGGCTCGCAGTAGTCTTTCTCCAGTTCTAATCTAAATACTTCGAATCCAGTTACCCTAACACCAACAGGGGTTGGAAGGGGTGCAAGGGATAAGGCGTCGGCCAAGTGTAGTGAGGTGCCTTTCCGGTATGTAGTAGTGAGCCTGCAGCGCTGTAGACGCATAAGCATTTTCTGTAGGCGTGCTGGAGCTTTGTTCAGAGGCTTCTTCAATATTGTTTCCAGTGGTTGGTGGTCAGTGTGTACCATGATGTCAGATTTGCCATATAGCCAAATTTATGAAAGCAGTTGCAAATTGCAAGGCATTCCTTTTCAATTTGTGAATATCTCTGTTCGGTTTCATTCAGACAGCAAGATGTGAATGCTACAACTTGGAGTTTATTATGTTCATTGGGTTGTAGCAGGGCGCCTCCAAGACCGTCTTCACTGGCGTCAACTTGAAGTACAACAGGCTTGCTTAAATCGTAATACATGAGGACAGGGGCATTGGTGATAAACTTCTTGGCTTTAGTGAAGGCTTAATCTTGTGTTTTGGACCAGTTGAAAGGGACATTCTCACGGGTTAGCATTCTGAGAGGCCGGATAGTGGCACTGAGGTTGGGGCAGGATAGTTGATAGTTGATAGTTGATCATAGTTGATAGTTGACATAGATAGTTGATCATGCCAATGAAGCGCAGTAGGGCTTGCTTGTTCGGTGGGGCAGGCCTGATGCCTCTGTCGGTGATGATGTGGTCCATAAACTTAACTTCTTTGCATCGAAATTTTAGTTTGTGTAAGTTAAGTTTGATTCGTTTCTTCACACAGTGCTCCATAAGGGCGACAAACCTACGGTCGTGATCACGCTCTGCTTCTTCCGATGTTTTGCCTTCCCCATAGACACGTATATCATCCCCTGCATTACTTATGCCTTCGGTACCCTCAAGTGCTGTCATAAGCCTCATTTGGAATTCTTCAGGTGCGCTGGTTATCCCATATGGCAGGCGGAGCCATCAATATCTGCCATACGAAGTATACATGGTGGTCATGCTGGATGACTCTTCGTCAAGTGGAAAGTGTAAAAACGCTTCCCGTACATCTACTAAGGAGAAACACTTGGCAAGTTTGTGTAACTGTTCATTTAATGTTGGCATTTGAAAGACAGGTCGCTCAATGGCTTTGTTAGCAGTTTGGCTTGGGTCTATACATACCCGAAATTTCTTGGGGATCTTTCTGATCAGCTCATTGGAACACCAGGGAGTGGGTTTTTCAACTTTGGCCATTACACCTGCCTCTACGTATCTGTCAATTGCTGCTTTCTCTTTTGCTCGTTTTGCTATAGGTATGCGATGTACAGGCATCTGTACTGGGGTAACTTCAGGTTTGACTTTGAAGTGCACTGGGGGCCCAAGAGTGCCAAGTCCTGAGAAGCTGTTAGCATATTTTTTGATCACATCTTGTTTCTGCAGATGGCCAGGTGGTGGTAAACGACGAAAGGTCGGTATATGGATTGGCTTTGATAGCTTTGAAGATGGGGTGCATTCTGCAGGGCTGTTGGTGTGGATTTGCTGAACATAGTTACAGGCAGCCCGAGCCATACTGGTGTCGGGTATTTGTGCATTCGGGGTTGGCACAGAGTTTGGGTTGTGTAGCCTGTAACCTGGTAGCTTTTGTGCTGAGGTCTCGTGAATGTTCGTCATAGAGGAAGGTAAGGATAAAACTTCATCTGAGTGCACAGTTATCAGACCCAGCATTTCGCTATCATAGCCAGATAGTAGGGCTGGTTTGTTTTGAAGTATATTTTCTGGTAACACCTGGAAGACCAGCATATCATACCTGTTAAGTTTGTCACACATTAGCTCAACCTGGCCCAATGGTTTGATTGGTTTGGAATCTCTATAAGGGTACAGCATGTATAGGGAGTGCTTCATTTTGGCGGTTGGCAATAGTTCAGCCAATGTATTGTCAGAGATTGTGTTGCAGGTTGCGGCTGTATCTATTTGAAATTTAATGGATGTGAAACTTGAATCTGTGTCTGACATATCAAGATTGACAAAGTATCGTTTCCGGGAAACTGGAGGAGTTGGAGAGGATGCGCAAGGTTCCAAGGAGTAGCATTGTTCATAGGGGCCAGTCTCATCAACTTCGGACATGTAAAGTGAGTTTACATCTCTTTTTTGGTAGGACCTCGCAAGTAGCTTGTTTCATCTTTTGGGAGATTACGATTCCGAGAAAGCCTTGGATACCGGCCTCCCCTACGGCTTGGTTTGGGCTCATACTGAGTGCTAGACTTGGTTGCAGTGCAAGCTCGGGCAAAGTGGTCAGGCCCCCGGCATTTGTAACAAATTTTCCCAGTCGCTGGGCATATTTTCCATGGGGATTTTCCCTGGGGTCACCACAGCGGTGGCATGGTTTTGGGTAACGTTGAGGCTGCTACTGGTGGGTTGTCCAGTTTACTTGTTCCTCCAATTTCTTGGCCGAGTTTCCGATGAACCTGCTTACCTTTTGTGCCGCTTCTAATGCTTCTGCTTCAGCTACAACATCCAGCATGGCTTTGGGGGAGTTCTCAACTTATAAATGAGTTCTAAGAAGTTTTTTCCTTATAATCTCTTCATGTAGTCCAAAGACGAATTTGTTGCGGCACATCTCGTCACTGAGGGCGGCAGAGATTGCCAGCTTGTCGCACTCTTACTTCCCAGTCTTGTACTGATTCGTGTGGGGTCTGGTTTAACTTCCAAAATTTATATCTGTCTGACATTAAGGAGGTCCCAGTTGAACCAGTGTAGGGTAGTTTTAGTTTTAATTTCTCCATCCATACCCACGGTTTCATCTTGTCGGTTTGTGGAATCTGGGGTTCGATTGTGTAGCGTATAAGTTGCAACGCTTCGTCAGGCATTGCTGATCGTAAGGCTGAGATTTCAAGCTGAGGTTTTTTATAGTGTTCAGTTCTGTCGGTTTGAGGATCTTTTTCTAAGTTTCTATAATCGGCGTGAATGCAGTAATCGTTCAATCTAAGTTCAAAGTTCTTAAAGTTCTCAGACATGCTGCCCGCCAACTTGAATTCCGGGCGTTTCGGATGAGCCATTTCGCCGATGTTTGCAACTTTCCCAGCGAAAAAAAGAATATACAACACTTTTTAATTTTAAAACAGGCATGTTTCGGCATTAGCATATACCATCTTCAGTAGCTATTTTAAGTTGCCTTACACGGGTTATTTTTCCAGTATAGTTAAGAAACGTATTAAACGGTTAGTTAAATTTTATTGCAAAAATCTTAACATTCAAATGGTTTTCACTTCATTTAAAATTGGCTCATGGTTCAGTGCTAAGGACCTTATCCCTAGCGGATTACGTTCACGCGTTGTCTACAAATTCTCGTGTGCAGGATGTAATGCCTGTTATATCGGTGAGACCAGTCGTCACCTCTCCACACGCGTGAATGAACACCTCACTAGTGATAAGTCCTCCCACATCTATAAACATCTTTCTGAATCACCTAATTGCCGATCGTTAAATTCTTCTAACAATTTTAAAATCTTAGATCAGGCCTCTACCGAATATGAACTTCGAATCAAAGAAGCTGTTTACATTCAATTACATAAACCATCTCTGAACAAACAGGTGAAACATGTATGTTTTAAAATTAAAAATTGTTGTATATTTTTTTAAAGTATAAAAAAATACGGAGAAAATTCAGAGCCTCCTTAAATTATTGAAAATTTAAGGTAGCTCTAAATCCACTCCGTCTTGCAGAACGTTTTATTCTGGCATGCCGAACACTTTGTGCAATAAATAATTAGGATCACTGAGTTTATTTTTCAGAAGTAAGTAACTAAAATGGAATTATAGTGTGTTCTTGTAAGTTTTTCCTGCTTCCGTGGTAACTTGTTACATCAAGAAAACAACTGCATCTTGTTCAGCAATAATGGATATTTCACGTGGTAACATAACATTGCTGTTGAACGATAACTTGTTGTAGTGTTAATCCTCCTAATAACAAGGTCTCGTGATAGTGTTGAAACTGGGTTGAGCCAACTCGAGTTAAAAACTGACATTTCTGTTTGGTTTACCTTGGTTAATGGTTGATTTCTTTTTACTTTATATAGATGCGACTAGAAGCTTTGAAGGAACTTCTTGCTCTTCTTTCACCTGAGCTTGAAAGTAGCAAAGTGGAGGACAGACCAAGCTGCAGCCTAAAGACCCTGCTGTTATCTGTTCAGATGCTAGTACTGTCTGGTTCCTTGGGGCTCCAGCTGGTTGGACCTGAGGCTCGGAAAACTGCTGATTTTGTATATCTGCTTCATTATCAGGTAATCTTCAAGGTAGATAATGTTTTCAAGAAATGATATCGCTTTTACATCCCGAGAAGGTGCTTGTTTTGATATATCGTTTGCAAAATCGTCATAACTTTGACGATTAAAAAAAATTGTGTATTTTTCGTGTGCCTTATCGGGTCTTATCTGAAGACTCTTTGGAACTTGAAAATCACCATTATGAAACACGCTTGGTCTGTGAGCAGTCAAGTAAAGTAACGATGAAAGGTTTCTCTTTAGTTTCTTTGAGATAATTTGTCAAAATATTTTAAAATATCTTCTAGACAATCGGGCACAAATTTTCTCAAAATTAGTAGTCCGATCTAGTGGATTTTTCAAGCCCTGCTAAAGTTTATCTTTTCTGTTTTTGTGGTGGAGAAACTAAAACGGCTTAGTAAATTTTGGGGGTGTTCTCCGATATTCAGTCACTACCTCCAACATCAAACTGCATCAGGACAGTCATACAACATAATCTGCAATTATTTTGGGCTCAAACCATTAACGAATGTACCAGGTAGAACGATTCTCACCACAGCTGTTTCTGGTGTAAATATTGTAGTTTAAATTTGCTCTTTAGATTGACATTTTCAAACCAATTTTAAATTTTCAAACTAGTTGAAATTTTTTCAAACCGGTTTAATTTTTGTATATCGGATTTTTATGTGCAGTCTTAAAAAGGCTTTTATTTTAATTTGCGGGTGTAGAAGAAAAATTCCTTTCTCATGTTCCACCCACTACCCAACCTACCCACCCATTCATCCACCACTTTCTACTTAGCTTTCCTTTTTTCCTTCTATTTTTCCTTCTATTTTTTTTCTCCTTTTTTTTCTTGTTCTTTCCAGCTTATACTTTGAACAGCACTTTTTTTCTTCTAAATTTGGAACACACCAAGATTTGAACTACTGACTTTTGGATTTGTTTGGATCTGTAGTCCTACTTCATCTCCACT
>JAOBAY020068338.1:0-12027 GCA_025331085.2 Zoanthus sociatus | reverse complement strand
CCCCCCCACCCCCCCCCCCCCCCCCCCCCCCCCCCCCCCCCCCCCCCCCCCCCCCCCCCCCCCCCCCCCCCCCCCCCAAAGCGTCTGTTTTTCAATCAATGGCTGAAAAGATTTTTCTTCTCAAGAACTGTTATTTTTACCTACACTCTTCTGCTTTGTTCAAAGTTCTTTTTTTTTGGCACTATCCTGGGCAAGTTTTTTTTGTTTTTACTAATTTATTTCCTGAAATATACAAATATTTTTGGCCCCCCTCCTTTTTCAATTTTCTAATGGCACCTGTAACTATTGTACATTCAGATTTTTCTCTGAACAAAAAATCATTACCAAAGATTTATTAAATTTCAGTGCTTAAAATTAGTTAATATATATAAAAACTAGCTATACATATTTATATAATTATAAAAATAGGGTAGGTGCAGCACAAAAGTGAAACCAATTAATTACCGGTAGTAATTAAAGATTCTTATCAAAGTTTCAGTAGTAAGGTTCTAATTACCTGTTTTGTATAAAATGTTTTAACTGTATTGATTACAAACTTGCTAAAGTTCTCATCAAAGTCAACCTTAACTACATGAATACCTCTATTTGTAAACACAACAAAATCACATTGAGAGACATTGCATACAGCCATTGCGATCTGGATTTGAAAATAATGTAAGTGATTTTTTTTTAAAACATAGATACTACCCTTGTCTAAAATAATTCCACCAACTGTATCTAAAAGAAAGGCTTCCTTTGGATCCATGTTATATCCCTTGTAAGGGCATTTGATTTCTACCAAGGTATCTGAACAACAGTCACACTTTCTTATACCATCCGGGCTGGCACCAAGCCATGCATGCTGCTCATTTAATAATAAACCTGGTTCTTCAAAGAGTAATTTCTTATGTTTTTTTCTCATTACTCTAAGGTAACAACTTTTAGCATCTCTTTCATTGTCAATCCCATGTTGTATTGCTGGTGGATATTGTTCCATTTTTGGAGGTGCAATAAAATTATTTATTGTTTTAGCCACATCTTCATTGGGATGCTTTTCAACCCTTTTTTGCCTTGTGTACAAACCTTTTACTTTTTTTGAAGTTACAAGTAAATGACGCATTTTGTGCCAATTAGTATTTGCATGCTGACCAATAGTGGCAGTGTTTACAATTTTTATATCAACTTCAGTAAGCTTTAAATTGGCCACAAAAAGTTGGGACATACTATCTATATTTTTTTCTGAAATTACATGTTGTTTTGCAAAAGCTTCAGCTTTACCCCTAATTGTGAAGGGGTAGATGTCGATTTCATCATTGTTTTTAGAATCACCCTCACTAGTAACATAATCATTTGCCTCTAAATTTTTTTCTTTGATACATAAATAGTCAAGTATCCCAGAGTGCTTATCTATTTTCCTAAGCTTTTTAACAAATTCTTTTTGCTTTTCATAAGGTAATTCTTTCCTTTCTTTAGCTGGTCTAGGATCAAAAGAGTCAATCCAAGAATTATCATAGTTTGTCATTTTTCTCTTGCTATGAAGCCCAGTAGAGTGAAACATTTTCATCTCCATAAATGGTTCAGGTCTTGTATCTGGCATTGGTTTAGGGCGCCAGTATGCAGGTAAAGATGTCACTGATAATCTTTCTTGTGAAAGGAAATCATCCAACTCAAACAAAGCTGCACCAAGATGTCTACATCCTTGATCTGCTCCACCTTTGCATTTACAAAATACTGAGTAGATGGCTCCATTTGGTTTAAGAATAAACCATAACTTATACATTTTCTCACCTTCTGGTGTTCTATCTTTTTGAGTTGGAATAACTTGGGCAGTTATTAGATGATATTTACTATCATCTTTATCAAATATTATCCTGTTTTGCATTGATTGCACATGGCCATTTTGAAACAAAGCATACTCGTCAAAACTACGCCATGATGCTAGTTTATCTTTGTCATATTCGGCATTACTCATTATCAAGTGATTGAAGATGTCCATCAACCCAAAATTTGGCAGTGATGAGAAATTGTTCGACATGTTTTGGGTTTTAAAAGGATCTGGAACATTTCCACCAGCAGGTAAAGTCAATCGTTCCTTTAATGTTTCTTCTATAGAATCTTCTCTAAAGTCTGGATCTACACTAGCATTCATTGCATTTAGAGACTGTGCTAAATGAACAAGTTCTTCTTTCCTGTACATTGACACTGGTACACCTCGTTTCTGTATATATTCTTTTAACTCTTTTACTCGCATTTTATCAAATTCTGGTAGTTCTTGATATTCTGATTTGTTTAATTTGATTTGATTATGTTCATTGACATTTATCTGATGTTTGCTGGGTTTACCTGGCTCCTCATCTTTTATATTATGCTTGATAAGTTTGGCAGGGTGTTTTTCTGTTAGTTTTAGATCTGTTTTGAGGGGTTTGACTGGAAGATTGTTTTTTAGATCTTTATTGATATTCGGAGTTAGGTCCACTATTATTTGCACTTTAGAAGCAGCATTTCTAGGTGCAGGCCCGTTGCAACAGTTTCCTTCTGGTTCCAAAAGATTGAAGTGATTAGCTCCAGGGTATAAATCATGCAGCACTAACGTAAAAGGGCAGGCACAAGAACGATTGGGAGAAACTGTCGCTGCGCAGCTCACTCGTGGTTCGAAATTCAACCACTTCCTGCTCGCCACGGAAAAAATTGCAATAGTGCGCTGGAGTACAGTAGCACAACTAAAAATATCTATTGTTTCTGCCCACGTACCATCTTTCATACTTTTGCTTATGTGCTCTTCCACTGTTTTTTCAGTAAATAGGTAAGCTTCAAACACTTTTGGGTGTTCAGCTATCATTTTGTTGCACGTGGCTCTAAACTGCAGATGTGCTTCGTCTGTAGTGCCACAAACACCGAGAGCTATAGCTCGATAAAAACAGTTGCCGTCCCCACGAACTTTTATTTCACGTCTGCCAGGCGGAATGCAAGTCATTTTCGAAATATTGATGAGACTGAAACTGAAATTTCTCTTAATATTGTAATTTATTTATTTATTTATTATTCTAAACGTCGATATGTAAATATTTTATAGAAATCACGATAGCCAAGGTTGCTTGTTTGCCCCCTAGCGATCCCACAATACATTACGAAACAGCGCGGGGACTGGGGAACGGCAACTTATCCATTGAGTTCGGCACATGTGAAATTCGACGTTTGGCCTGTGCCTTACTGAGTTTTATTCTAAATGACTTAAATTTTTGTAAAACTAAAAATTTCATGTATATCAGACAATTTATTTTGAATTTTAGAAAATCGTAAATTTTAGTACGCGATTTTTATTTACTATCGATTTTAAATGTTTCTCGATGAAGCTAAACAGATAATGAGAAAGTTTTTGCTGTTACGTTCTCGTAGTCCCGGCGACAACTCTAAACAAGGTCTTTTCACGTTCTAAGGGCCTGTTCGCATGAGGCGAAATATCTCGGGGGATAGGGATATCTCGGTCCTGCGACCGAGATATCCCTTATACCATCTCGGGCCGAGCAAAGTTTCTTTACATTTACTTCATGTTCCAGCCATTCCGTTCACATGAAGCCGGGGCAACTTGGGGTTGCGAGATATCTTGCGTTAAAAGTTCTTGTACGGCAGCAAGGAAAAAGTTTGAAAATCGTGTTGAATTTGACATTTCGTCCTTTTTCTCTTTCTACGTACTTTTGCGATATATTCTTTCTTTGAATTAAAAATTGCTGTATTAGGATAAAAATTTTTATAATTACTGTTGTAAAATGTTTTAAATGGCTTGCAAAATATGGAGATATCTTGGTCTAGAAGATAGGGATAGCCCTATGGGTAATGTTGTCTCGGTTCATGTGAACGGTTCACCCCCGGGACAACTTTGTGGATTGTTACGCATGCGTTCCTATCGGAACGAGTCAAGATGCCGCTACGGACCTGCATTGCCAATCAAAGTATATGTATTTATTAGCGGGTATGTTTGGTTGCCGCAGTTGCTAAATCTCTCCTTCTCACCACAAGTTCGATCTTTGCCGGCTCTGCCAACTAAATAATTGTGCGACCTTCCTTTCGGCATGCATATGATAAGCTAACTCGGCTTTCCATCCTTCCGAGCTATAAGTAAACGAGTACCATCGTTTGCTGGGAGCTAACCCGCGATGGATTAGTGTCCTGTCCAGGGGGAGTCAAAGACTCTCATCAGTTACTAACACCACAGAAATCGGAGATTAGCGCCTGCTCTATGCCCATGGACCAGTTAACTAGTAAAGGATTTAGTTTTATATACAGACTTACGCATGCTCGTACTAAAGCTTTTCGGATATAAGTCTTGCCAGGAAAGCTAGAGTGTCTGTTGTAAGATGTGCTTTAATAAAGTCCAAACTAGCTTTTCCTCAGTAAGTTGAATTAAGTCAGATACGGTTATCCTTCACCCAATTTTTCCCTAAAAGAGTTTTGGTACTGACGCTTAAACACCAGACAATAGGTGCCCCGGCATTGCATTTCTGAACATCGAAATAAGTCAATTTGTTTGGTGTTTTTAAGTGTTTCGATCATCTTCCAGAGTGTCTTCCTTGGGGAGGATACCATAGTCGACGATTGCTAGTTTTAATGCTTTTGTTTCCCTTATGATGTATATCTCAGTTCCCGTAGGTTTTGCAGAAGATTTATTCTCCAAATTAACTATAACTAAGCGGTGGTTGTTGGCTGAAAGCAGTAAAAATGCAGTAACAGTTTAAACGTGGCCTTCAACCTATCATGCGAGTATTCCAATTTTTTGTTGTCTTCAGGAATAAACATCATTTACTTTAACCCTAGAAGGCATGAGGGATGGGGGGGGGGGGATCATCTTGAACTCTCCCCTCCCACCCCCTTCGGTTTTTTGAGGATAAAAAACTTGCTGTTTTAATTACCAAATTGCCAAAAGCTTCGGCACAACTGTTCTCTGATTAATTATACATCTTTTGATTCCTTTAAATAACGTCATAGCTGATGGCGAATTCTATGTATGCTACGAATTCAGTAGTTTTTCTTTAAAAATTCATATATTAATTGTTTTGAATTGTTTTGAATTTTTGTATAAATATATGTAAAAAACCGACATTTAGGCTGATTGCCGCCATATTGGATTTTCGGAAGTGATTACCATGGCAACAGGATTAATTTTATTGGTTAGCAGATGAGATAGTTCATCATTTGCAACTACCTTGCCAAATGAAATGTTTTTATTCCTAAACGTGTTTTAAACGTTTTGGTGTCAATTGTTTTGCTGACCAACGTCTCCACCCTCATTATTGATGGAAACCAGTTAGAAATCACGCGACTTGAAATAGTTGAAAAACAAGTGAACACTAATTTCAATTGAAATTTCTTTTTGATTTATATCGATAGGACGAATATCGTTGATGAACACCAATATTACACTTGGAAATGTCATTTCTATGCTATGGTTGCCATGGAAACCAACAAAGTGCCTCGTGACTATACCAAAGTGAAAGTATATTGGACACTTATTACACATACCAACTTTCATGTTAATTGGTTGAATGTTTTTGCAAGTAGAGGAGAGGGGTCTGATTGACCCCACCCCCCACCCCTTCATGTCTCTGTATAACTTTTTCCTTTTCATGCATTCTAGGGTTAATACCGGGGATATACATGCATTGCAACGGCAACAACAGAAAATTCCAGTTTTTCAAGATTAACTTTAGCGATTTGAATATGCGCTGTTAAACTTGCATGAAACATATAATTTTTAAAAAAAGAACGGTAATCGTCAAGTTATTTGAGGCTCGGGTAAAAGAATACTCGGACAAGGAAAAAAATTCTTACTTGAGTAGAAAGTTATCGTCTCGTAAAACAATTATCGGCTTCAGCAAAATATTCCATTCCGAATATTCTTAGTTTCGGTAATATCGCTGCATAGAGTTTCCGTTTTTGAAATGACTGGCATATATCAAAGAGCTTCAAAGCTGTAAAAGATATCGATCTGTATGTGGCTTTGCCATTTGGGATTAGAGTGCAATTGCAAAACATGTAATTAGTAATGTTTTTTTTTCAAACATGCAAATTGTACTCTTATCAAAATCTGAGCCTCAGCATTATTCTTCAAATATTCTTAAAATTTGGCCAATTTCAGCCTCAATATATTCTTATAAAGTATATTCATATAAAAAAAATGTATTTACAGCGGTTTCAATTGAAATTTCATTCCTACACCTTCTCGAATTGAAATTAAATTCGGAAAAAAAATAATTTGAAGAAACCAAGCCCGAGGATGTAAGTTCGTAATTTAGTGTTAAATAATGGAATTTTATTGTCTTTCCTTTTTTAAAAAGTTAATGAACTAGGAATAGTACTACTGAAAACAAAGTTAACGCGTGGGTTGCAATTATTGCTTTTTTCATACAGTGAAGAAATCATTTCAAGAATACGCAAGAGTGTTAGTATAACGTGGTCATGCAGCTAAAAAATATCGTTTATAGGAAATATTTTAAGTTCAGAGACACCGTTCAGCAAAGCACTAACGTTTTGAACGAGAGTCCTTCGTCGCAGTGAATGTGAAAAGTATTGTAAAAAAACAGCTGTTGAAAATATTGAGTTTGCCAATGTCGAAGAACTAAGCAAAGCACTGACGTTTCGGACAAGAGTCCTTCGTCGGAGTGAATGTGAAAAGTATTCTAAAGAAACAGCTGTAGAAAACATTATTTTAAGTTTGAGAACGTCGAAGAACAAAGCAAAACACTAACGTGTAATTCGAACTAAGAGAGAGTCCTTAGTCGGAGTGAATGTGAAAAGTATTCTAAACAAACAGCTGCAGAAAATATTATTTTAAGTTTGACAATGTCGAAGAGTTAAGCAAAACACTGACGTTTAATTCGAACTAAGAGAGTCCTTAGTCGGAGTGAATGTGAAAATTATTTGAAGCAAACAGCTGTAGAAAATATTATTTTAAGTTTGAGAACGTCGAAAAACAAAGCAAAACACTGACGTTTAATTCGAACTAAGAGAGAGTCCTTAGTCGGAGTGAATGTGAAAAGTATTTTAATCAAAAAGCTGTAGAAAATATTATTTTAAGTTTGCCAATGTCGAAGAACTAAGCAAGACACTAACGCGTTTCGGATGTTATAGTCCTACGTTGGGTTGCAGATGAAAAGTGATTTTCCGTCTTTGTCTCTGTTCATGACACCTTCTACCCCCTTTGCCTTTGGGAATAACATAATGATTTATATACCACTCCTTCATTCATTCATATCGCTTGAAGTCGCACAACTATTTCACGGGTCTAGTTTTTACCATTAGAATACTATTGACATTGTAAATTACTTTCGTTACTCCTATTTAGTCCAACTGTAAATTACCTAATATCAGTTTGTTGTACTTTCGAAGCACAGTATGTTAAACCACAAATCATCTTGATGTATAAAGGGCGCTGACCCACCCTGCGACCCTCCTCAACTTTGTGTTGTCTTTGATGTAGAAATTAGAAACAGTTTCTATTCGGCTGAGCGTAGCGAAAGAGAATAGAAGTGTTTTGCTCAGTTTCTTCTTCGAAGTTGTCTAATTTAAAATAATATTTCATACATGCAACTGTTTCTTTTGAAACACGTACATATACTTAGATTTTGTTTATTAGAAATTAATCATTTGCGAAGTTTTGAACACAATTTATTTAACCATATGAGTTATGAGAAAAAAAAGTTAGCTTGTAATAGAGTTGAAGCTATACTTTAAAGTCGAATAATGGAAATGTTTCAGCTAATAAAAGATTTAGCCACACACTCAGTCTTAAAGTTAAATTAAGTTATGGGTAAATTTAATCATAAAAGAAAAATGCCTGTGGATTTTGTTTTATATACTATAGTTTTTTATTGACTGAAAGAAAATGTATGAAAAAAAGTAATCCTGTTCTTTGTATTTACGCTTAAATCATATCAATATATAATAAGAATCATCCGGAAATTTCAATATAGAACCAACAAAACATGACAATATAATACTCTTGTTTACGGAACTGTTTCTCTAGTTCACTTATCACGAGGGCAACACAAAAGATTTTTGCGCTGTTGGAAATCAGTAAAGATTAAGTTTGTAATATTGGACTAAAAAAGAAAATTTGGAAAAATAAACAATAATAAGATAAGCATTTGTAATATTGCTATAACAATAGGAGGTACCATAGCGAAAAATTTATATTCATCAAAACACGATATTAATTTATTTTTTGAATTGATTCTTACTTTGTTTCAGTAGAAGACACTTGCCGCCACAAATTCTAAAAGCATCACATAAAGTGCTTCAAAGCTGAAGGGAAGCGGTAGATTTGAAGGAAAAAATTGTTCTTGGAAGTGTTTGATTGTCAAAAGATTGAAATTCAGAAAGTCAACAAGGATACTTAAAACTGGCTCTTTGACACCTGGACAGTAATTAAAACCCACAGTTACAGCAAGAGTGGACAAAACTTAAATGAACACAAGGACTTCGTGAGCATTCAAAAATGTCCGCGGATTTGAAAAGGAAAACATTACAAAATATATTGGCTGATCCTTTGTAGCTTGAACCTTTCAACTCAGTATCAGGAGCTTTAGAAATATATACTCAGTTTTTCTAGACAGATAAAAAACAATGGATACTAACTCAACATTACTTAGCAACACAACTCGGCCATCTTCCAATGCACTCCTTATTGTTCAATACGTATTGTTTTTGGCAATCTTTGTGATCAACGTAATCGGGAACATCCTTGTTTGCCTTGTAATTCATAACACGACGAGCATGCGCAACACAAGAAACTATCTCATTGTAAATCTGGCAGTTGCGGATCTTACAGTGGCCCTTGTGTGTATCCCATTCGACGTTGCTCTCAAAGCACAAACCGACCCTTGGCCGTTTGGGGCGTTCCTGTGCAGAATAATATGGCCAGCAATGACTCTCGTGACTCAGTGCTCAGCAGCCACTCTTGCAGCCATAAGTTTGGACCGGTAAGTTTTCAACATAAGTATTCTTCTTGATTTCATAGTACTTAAATCTTATCACTGATCCAAATCGGCGGTTTAGCAGAAGAGGTATAATAAATGTGATTGCTAAAAAAACACTTTTTAGTTTCATCATTTTAATTAAAACCTTACATGTTTCGAGGCGCCTCGCCGCTTCTTCAGAGTGTGGATTGTCAGTTAAATGTCTTCGATTAGCTAACGCCACGCTCTGAAGAAGAGGTCGAAGAGGCGAGGCAAAATACCAAACAAAAAACACGGGGAACTGCCCTACATTTGTTATATGGGTATGTGCCGCTTTACAGGGTCTGTATAAATCCCTATCACTAAAATTTTGCTTAACAAAAAGTATAGAATTTTGCGATATTTTTACAAAATGTTTAGCACAGGGTGCATCAATTCTTCCCCGGATGAGAATTCGTTTAACTAGATTTTAATGTACGTGCAGTTGTTTTCCTGATTCACAGGTCTGACCTGTTTGGAACAGAGTATCAAAATCAAGCCATTTCTAGTTAGGCCAGGCTTAAGTTTGTGAGGATCCAACGGCACATTTCCACTCAAAATTCTGGTGGGTACCACCTGGGAATAAAACGAGTTGGTAATTGCACTTACAGCGATGCTCCGCTACACGTGACCAATCAAATCCGACATTTTACACAACGGTTCAAGTTTCACTTACCATGTTTGGGCATTTTTGTGTGAATTATGAAATTCGACTAGAGAATACAAAATTCGAAGAAAAGCTTTGATTATTTTAACGGACTTTCGCAATGGTTAGACCCAGTGCTGATTATAAAAACAATCTTTTTGATTGATTTCTCGACTCCCCTTCCCCACATTAACGATCATTTGTTCGGAGACTATTTAAGAAGAAGAAGCGTAGACGAACCTATGTACTCGATTCTGATGATGAAATGGAATAATCAGTGGTAACTGAATGAACTGATTTTGAAAACTCGAGGCATTATACACCGAAGGGATTGTTGTTTTGCATGAGAATACCATCTGCATTTTTGGTTCGTGCGCACAGAACTAAAAATAGTCACGTGGACCGGAACGAGAAAATTGTAGCACTATATCATTAAAAGTCCATGTTTCTGATATATGTATTTGTCTTTTCTTTCGTTTAAAAATGATTTCAGAATGGATATAATTAATTGGTAATTGAACTGATTGGAGTGCAATTTATTTTGAAATCATATTTGTGACTTCAAATAGAACTCGTGCTGCGCGCTCGTATGATTTCCGATCAAATCACACTCGACTCATTTCAATAACCATTATCTATCATATTCAATTGAGTTCATAACATCATGTATTATATAAGACTTAGTAGATTACCTCATGTATATTATAAGACTGTGTAGATTAGGCCATCTATTATACTTCACTGAGTTCATTACATTACGTGTAGTACTCAACTGAGTTGATTACATCATGTATAATATTCGACCTAGTTGATTACATGATATATAGTACTCGCCTTAGTTGATTGCATCATGTATAGTATTCGACTTAATTGATTCCATCATGTATAATATATGACTGAGTTGATTACATCACGTATAGTACTCGACTTAGTTGATTACATCATGTATAATATTCAACCTAGTTAATTACATCATGTATAGTATACGACTGACTTGATTACATCATGTATAGTATTTAATCTAGTTAATTACATCATGTGTAGTATACGACTTAATTGATTCCTTCATGTATAGTATACGACTGAGTTGATTACATCATGTATAGTATTCGACCTAGTTGATTACATCATGTATATAGTATACGACTGAGTTGATTACATCATGTATAGTATACGACTGAGTTGATTACATCATGTATAGTATTCAACGTAATTGATTACATCATGTATGGTATACGACTGAGTTGATTACATCATTAATTATATCCATTCTGAAATCAATGTTAATTCCTGCAATTTGATTGGTTCCTGACATCATGGGTTCAGCATAAATCACACTATTTTGAGCCTGTAATCGCACTGTTTTGAGGCTGTAATCGCACTATTTTGACGGAATCTGTAATCGCACAGTTTTGATTAACCAATCACACAGCAGAAAAAGCTGAAACAGCCAATCAAAGTGCAGGGAAAAATGATGCAAACAGCGTTCAATTTTGAAATTACGCGTATAATTTCCGACCAAATCGCACTCCACTCAGTTCAATTACCATTATGTATAGTGTTCAACTTAATTATTTACATCATGTCTAGTATACGACTGAGTTGATTACATCATGTATAGTATTCGACCTAGTTAATTACATCATATATGGTATACGACTGAGTTGATTACATCGTGTATAGTATTCGACCTAGTTGATTACAGCATGTATAGTATTCGACGTAATTGATTCCATCATGTATAGTATACACTGAGTTAATTACATCATGTATAGTATTCGACCTAGTTGATTACATAATTTATAGTATTCGACCTAATTGATTCCATCATGTATAGTATTCAACCTAGTTAATTACATCATGTATAATATACGACTGAGTTGATTACATCATGTATAGTATTCAACCTAGTTAATTACATCATGTATAGTATTCAACCTAGTTAGTTACATCATGTATAGTATACGACTGAGTTGACAACATGATGTATGGTATTCGACTGAGTTGACAACATAATGTATATTAATCGACTGAGTTGACAACATAATGTGTGGTATTTGACTGAGTTGACAACATAATGTATAGTATTCGACTGAGTTGACAACATAATGTATAGTATTCAACTGAGTTGACAACCTAATGTATAGTATTCGACTGAGTTGACAATATAATGTATATTAGTATCACCCAACTAGTGAACTATTGCAAATCCTGCATTTTGATTGGCTACGCTACTAGTGTTCTATTAATAATAGTCATCGAGTAGCGAAATTCGCCGGTTTTGAAAACCGGTTATTGCTTTTTTTTTTTTTTTTTTTTTTTTTTTGGGGTTTTTTGTTTTTGGTGACAAAATATTTGGGGTTACAGAAAAAAATTAAAACTGGCGCCCACTTGGCATACGTGTTTGAAAGT
>JAOBAY020068327.1:0-12027 GCA_025331085.2 Zoanthus sociatus | reverse complement strand
TGACCTTCTTTTCCGCCTAAGCCAACTCAGCTTTCCATCCTTCCGGGGTAGGTAAATGAGTACCAGCATCTGCTGAGCTAACCTGCGATGGATTAGTGTCCCATCCAGGGGAAGTCAAAGACTCTCATCCGCGTAACACTACAGAAACCGGAGATAAGCGCCGGCTCCATGGGCCACTTGGCTCGTAAAGAAATTAGCATTGCTCTTATTGCTATTATTATTATTATTATTATTATTATTATTATTTCAATAGTGTTTTTTTTATTGTTGACGTTTTTGTTATTTTTATTATTCTTATTGTTGTTAATTATCTCGTTAGCGATTACGAACCAAGTCAGCATCTCCAAGCTTTAGAAGCTTCGGTCAACCACAGAATTCAAAGAGCAGAGTTCTCTCCTACAGGTTTGTATTAGTCAAAGATCTTTGACAATCAAATCACCTTTAGTTTGGCGTATTCCTTGCTCACATATTTTTTTTTTAATTCAGCTGCACTGTCTGAAGCAAGAAGACTGACTGATGTGGATGATAGGATCTCAGTCCCTGGTATAGAGCGAATCGGTGCCATGGTCGTGGAAGAAGTCCAGCAGCGAAGAGCAGAGAATTCCCGGTAGGCTAACATCACTTGATCTCCAAAAATTTTCTTAATTCTCCGTGTCAAACTAAATCCTGTTGTAACAAAGCTCGTTTCAGCCCCCAAATCCTAGTTTTCAAAATCTAGCCCTTTAATTAAACAAATATTCTCTGGATAGAGTTTTGAAAAAAACTTCGACAGTTTACGAGCCCTGCTTTCCGTTAACAGGAGATCAGGTGGAATGAACGGCTCTCCCGTGGACAGCAGAAACATGTCTCCGATGCGACGAAAGGGACAAGGGTCTGGGACGCAGCTTCATTCTCATACCCAGTCTTCTTCATCTTCAAGTTATGGAGACTCGCATAACAACATCACTGGACGGCCGGGAGTACAGGTATATATTTCAAAGGAGTTTATCTCTGAATGTTTAGTTAAAAGATTGTGCTAACCGTCGCCTGGTTAGCCTAGTTGGTAAGGTGCCAGTCTATCGTGCGGGATGCTCAGGTTCGATTCCCGGCCGGACCAACACTCAGGGCCTTAAAATAATTGAGGAGAAAGTGCTGCCTTTGCTCTAACATCTGCAAATGGTTAGACTTTCACCTCTTCTCGGATAAGGACGTTAAACCGTAGGCCCTCGGAGACTTCTGTGTTTATGTGTGTATGTCTGTCATGTGAAAAGTCTCCGTCCACCTTTGAGTGGTAAAGATGGTGTCCCCAATTAATTAGTAGGCTTTTGGCCGGCTAAAGTATCTTGACACCTAAATAAAGTTATTATTATTTATGAATGTTTACTGACATATGTTATATTTAACGGGAGCCTTGGCTGTCCAACATTATCAATCTCAAATTAACAGTTAGACCTCGAGAACGAAAGGACTACGAGTCAATAGCCCATGAGGCCGTAGGCCAAATGAGCTATTCAAATTCATAGTCCATAAGGCCGAGAGGTCTAATTGTTTTAGTATAAACCTAATAATCAGTCAAAAAAGGATGTACAAACTAAATTATCGATGAAATCCTCTGATATTATAGCAAGAGGCCATAAACGGGGCTCATTACTGTTTTGATTCGCCATCTTTTCTCTACTAGTCGGTTATCACAAATAGACCTCTACTCCAGTAGAGTAGCCAATCAGAATGCGAGATGCGTGTTAGACCGTTGATAGGTTTATACTGGTAGGAGTTTTCTTCAACTTGTGTCTACATTAGCAGCTCAAAGTTGATTATTCTCTATATATATAGTCACGCCACGGTCAAGTGATTTGTTTTGATCATTTCCTGGGGCCAACATCTTGGAATGTGACGTGGTTGCGTTGCAGTTCCAGACCCCCACTCGTTCACTGTTATTGTTTTTATCAAGATAAGAGACTGGCACTGCAACTGTCCGTTGACTTTAATGTGTGTAGTATTTTAACGCTTATCATCTCATCTACAGAGTCCGTCAGTTGACCAGACACACAATGTTTCATCAGGATCGGAGTTATCAGGGTCAGAGAGCTCCTCTCCCTGCCCCAAGCAAAACACAGCCCAGCCTTATCTGTTGGAACAATTGATCGGCATGCAGGACGCTATTGAGTCAATGGAACGCATTGCACCACACAATGAGGACACGATGTCTGCTTTTATGAACCTTTTGATGTCCGAAACTGGGCTTGCGGACAACGAATAGAATTATTGTTTGGGTCAGGTTACACGGTCACTTATGAAGTACTAATGGAAAGTCACGTGGTAGACACGTGTTCTGTTAGAACAATGTTAGAGAGTTTAAGCAAAGAGAACTCCAGCGGTAAACGACAGTTTGAATGCACGTTGAAAATAATATACCACCTGCTTATTGTCGCCTTGTCAAACACTCTGCATAAATGATACCTGACTTTAAATGATTTTCGTTCCGGGACGAGTTCATTCCATCCCCTATATTATTTCTCTTCTTTGTATCTGCTTACATAATGTCGAAACCAAATTTGGTTCGCTGGCCAACCTTAGCAAATTGTTTTCATTCTGTTAGTTTATAAAAACAGCCCTGACACAACATGAAAATTCGGCTGTGGAGTGCTGAAATCTTGTTAAAAAATCGAAAGCGAAAAGTAAATTACTAAAACAACCGGAATTTGTTTTTAAACCGTCATAGCTTTTATTCCCCGTTTTCTTTGCTTAAACTTTCTGATTCAGTCAAAAATACCAACGCATGTACCGGAGAGCATGATGTATATAGAAGACTTCAAATGTACAAAAATTATATAAAGGAACTTGAATAAGAATATGTAGTGTTAAAGATAATACAGGCCAGAGTCGATACTTGTAGGCTTCTAAAATTTCTCAAGAATTGTTACACTTGTATTAAAAATTTTTAAACAATTAAAAACTTTTACCATTGTTTGGCCAATTCATTGTCAAGGTTTTTTTTCTCTTCTTTCACTCTCTTCTGGATAGAAGGTCTGGAGAGTGAAAGAGTGGAAGAGAAAAAGAACCTTGACAGTGATTTGAAAAGACAGTAGCTAAAGCTCAAAGGTGTTTTGAGTAGCATTGACCTACTCATCCTGTTATATACATGATCCATATAATTGGTGTTATGAAAAATCCAGTATAAACATTAAACGCAATTCAATCCATTTACCAGAAAATTCATGAGGAACTTTTGTCAAAAAAAGACGCGTTGCTGCATGAAATCGGAGTTTTATGCTACACTAAAAAGTTATATATCATTTATGAGAGTAATAAAGAAAGAAATTGCTTATTTTGGGAATTTAATGTGAAGAAACATGTCAATGTTAATTCCTAAATTTAATTGCTTAATTGCAATATATTAATAGTGAGTCAGAATGTTAGTTAATAGAGAGCTTAAGCACCGGAATATTTCTTCACGACGGAGGTTGACCAATTTTCCGAGAGTAGACTGGATCGAGAATGGCGTTTTTGGCGCCATTTTTTAACTTAAGCAGTGCGCGCGCTACCACGACGGACGCACCCTGGGTAAAAAGGCGCGAAAACTAACTTTGAAAAGCTCAATCGTAAACATAATGATTGTAAAATTGGCTACACGTATGGCAAAAACCTGGAGCAAACGTCGGTGTTAAAGTAATTGTAAGTAATAATTATTTGCTTAAAAATATTTATTGACAATTTGTTCGGTGCTTGAAGCGATAACTTTGATGAAAAACCTTCGCAGTTCTGAAAGACCAACACGGCGGCAAAAAGCGGATTGTAGGTCTCCGTGATGATCACCACAACCGCATGACGTCTTCAGGTATGCCTCTTTCTAACAACTGCAAACACGCGTTGCTGTAGTTCAGCTGATGGGTTGTTGACTCCCATCGCACAGCAAGAACGCGAAGTGCTTAAGCTCTCTATTAACTGAGGCCACACTTGTAGCAGGCATCACCCCTTCAATCTACCATAAATAATAGTGAGTCTGAGTGTTAGTAATTAACTAAGGTCACGTTGGTAGCGGGCATTACCCCTTCATGGTTTTACATTGAAAAAATAAAGTTTTAATTTATTCTCAGCAATGTATTATCAAAGTTTTGATACATTTGCAAGTGCAACAAGGTTATATGTGGCATTATTACGTCTCTTCTGTTTGCTTTCCTTTAACATGCTTCACGTATTTGCCCACTAGTGACGTCACTCGTTCCCGGTCCACTCGGCTGCTGGACTCGTTGATCTGCGGCAAAAATGAGTTGAACAAAAACAGAAATTATCGCTTAAAATTCTTTACCAGATAATTTTTTAATGCTCTACAATGGGACATAAACAATTATTGATGTCAGAAATGCTCAATGATTATCAGGAACCACTCTCCGCTGATAGGCAAGAAATGTTGGGCCAAAGCTCAAAAAAAAAAGACTTTACTATTCAACCTAACTACTTTGACGTGTGATAGGCTAAAGGATGAATCTCTGTGGCGTATCCACTGTGGTTTGGGTAGACGTCCTTTCGAACCTGACTTAAAAAAGGATAATGAAATGTGGCCTGACCTGCGATATGAGATTTTAAAATGATTAAAATTTTTGATACAAAGTTCTAGTGTAGCTGGACCTTTTTACGATTCAAAAGAATAGCTCACCTTTTTTACAGCTCTTTTGTAAATGTCCTTGTACTCAGCCTTGCTTACCGCTCTGTGTTTGTAGTATGGCTTTAAGGCGTGTTTAACTTCGTCTGTAATCTCGGCCAATCGTCGAAATCGCTCAATACCCTTCAAGAGAAGTATGACATTTCCTTTAAAATGTTACAAGGTTTGTTAATCATTTCTTAGGTAAACATTCTTTATGCTCTTCCCTCAACAACTTTCAAGATAAGCTTAATACCAGGCCTTTGTAGGCAACAGAGACAAACCAGTAACGAGATTTCAAGAATGGCACACATACACACACTGCGCATGTCAATACTACCCACCTTCCATTAGATTCTATTTAAGACAAACTGCGTCATACTTTTGGCCCTATGAATGAGCGTCACGGTTATAGTAAGTTAGACTGAGTTTGTACCGCGGTGTAAACAATAATAATAATAATAATAATAATAATAATAATAATAATAATAATAATAAGCGATTGTTATATAGCGCTTATTCTCAAAGCTCTAAGCGCTTTACAAATAAATACATTTTTTTTTAACAGTTGAGGGTCTTAGAAAGTCCGCTTTAGCGGCTCACAAGTTAAGGCACAAATTGGCAGCCGATAAGAAATGCCCTCAGTTGAAGAAACAGACCACAATGCCCGGAACACCACCCTACTCCGCGCGAGAAGTGTGTGGGTTCTTTTAAGCCCCTCGAAAGAGAGATCGAGAGACTGGGTCTACGGTTTAACGTCCTTATCCAAGAAGATAAGGACGTTATGAATGATCGTTGTGGTTATGATTATTGTGACCGAATTTGTACCGTGGTGAAAACAAAGACGTTACGAATGATTATCGCAGTTATGACTATTGAGACTGAGTTTGTACTGTAGTGTAAACAGTGACGTTATGAATGATTCTAGAGGTTATAATTACTGAGACCGAGTTTGAACTGTACTGTAAACAGTGACGTATGAATGATTGTCGCAGTTAAGGCTATTGAGACTGAGTTTGCACTGTAGTGTAAACAGTGACGTTATGAATGATTGTCGCGGTTATGTATACAAATGAAGTAATAAGGAAAGAAAAGCGTCCAATAGAGATGAAGCTTGAAAACCTTATTTTTTCAGACAGGAGTGTTTATCATTCGCAAAACCAACTCACGTTATATCAATCATGAACAACCCCTGGGCTCATTTTTGGAATTGAATTTGAAACAATAATTTAATCTGATGTTTCCCCAAACCCGTTTAATGACTGCTAAGCCATTTTCTGGTTGCGATTTGAATATGAAATATTTGATGAATCGCAAGTTCTTTACGACTCACCTGCGATCGGCGCTTTTGTCGTTCCCTCTCTTCTTCCGTATGAAAGTCCTTACTTTTTACCTCGTCCCCACTGGTGACAGTCGGACATTGCACTGCGCCGGAACTTTGCACCTGAGGTGTCGGTTTGACAACAGCTACTGGACTAGTCAAATTTTCTACATGTACAGAGTGACTGCCATTGGTGAATGCACCAGTCGAGTTCGGATTGCTTAGATTACACCCTCCTTCTGTTTCCCAAAGACTGGTACTTAGTTCAGTTAAACTCGATTCTCCACTTTGCATTTCTCTCAATAACTGCGCACGCAAGTCGAGTGTTTTGTGTCTTAGAGTGTTAATAATGTCTAAGTTTTGCTTTTTTCTAGTGTCAGTTTCGGTTACTGTCATATTTGGAGCTTGTGGTCCGTAATCATTACTCTTGTCCAACCCCCAATCAGGAATGCACCTAGAGGGCTCTGAAGAAGAACCAAAATGTACAGATTTTTGTGCGGTTGATGAAGCACTGTTACTAAGCTTTAATAAAGGGTGTCTTTGCGAAGAGGGTAAAACTTTTTCTATGTTTGTTTTACTTTGTTCGTTCGCCATAAAATCCTTGCTGACACACACCCATTTCCAAGGAGGCACCTTTATTGTGTCATCTCCTGAAAATGAAGAACTCGAAGAACGGGACTCTACCATCGGAGTATTTCTTTTCCTTAACGCTGACGCTTGATTGGATGGCGTTTCTGTAGTACCCATAACAGTGTTATAAAATCGCGAGTTATTCCCGCAATTTTCGCGCGACCCCGATATTTTTTCCGAAATGGTTCTCACATCTGAATTCGCATTTGTACTCAGTTCTTCTTGCTTCAAAGGTCGAGCATTTGTTGAATGTATAATTTTTGGAATTTTATAAGATGAAAGTTTTGGTGGAAGGCCTACCATTGCACGGGTTGTTTTTTGGGTAACAGAGTGGGAACTCGACGGCCGTTTCCGTACAGACGAAATTTTAACAACTGAAGGACTGCGTTCTACTGCCTTGTCATCGATGCTCGTCAAAGAGTTGCCATGACAACGAGGCAAATCGGAAATATAGTCACTATTACTAGTAGTGGGAGTTTCACTGAGTTGATTTTCTTCACAGTTTGTTTCCTGATTTTCGAATTTGAATGATTTGGAAGAGCACTTTTCCGCAGAAATGTAATTCACCACCTGTTTGCTTTCAAAAACTGGTTTTATTTCATTTTTGGTATTCTCTTCTTTAATCTGTGGCTCAACCTGATTACTTTCTGCAGTGCCGTCGTCTTTAATGGAATCTTTATCTCCAGGTAATTTAAATTTTACTTTCAATGTTGTGCCCTTTCTTTTTAAACTTTGACTAGTTTGACTTGTTTGACTGGTTTCACCAGAGTGACAAGCTTGACCAGTTTTACCAGCTTGAACAGTTACTCCAGCTTGAGCTGTTTTACCAACTTGAGCAGTTTCATCAGCTTGACCAGTTACTCCAGATTGACTAGTATTACCAGTTTGACCAGTTTCACAAACTATTGGTGTTTCTTTGCCCATCTGTTCTACGTTTTTCCGCTTAACATTCCCTTCTCGCGTAACGCTCGCATCACGACTATGCAAAGTTTCAAGTCCCTCAAAAATGGATCCCAAGAGATCGGGATTGCCAACTCTAGTCCTGTAGAAAATTAACATAAAGTATGGTTATTAAATCTTAAAAACTCCGTGTTGACAACTATTTTTGTCCACGAGAAAACCAAGCTAAAAAGCCAATCCCTTTACGAGCCAGGTGGTCCATGGAGCCGGCGTTTATCTCCGGTTTCTGTAATGTTAAGTGGTTGAGTCTGCCTCCCCCTGAATGGGACACTAATCCTTCACAGATTAGCTCCCAGCATACCCTATGATTGTTCAATTTTAATTTCAGTTTTTGGATTTCCATTTGCGCATGAAGAAAACATAAACAAGCAAATGTCAAAACAATTTCGTTCTTTAACAAGTGTTTGTATACTTTCAAAATTATTTTGACTATTATTTTTAAAACCAAAAAATTTAAAGTTCTTGTTAATTTGTTAATCTCTAGCTTATTAAAAGTAAACTCTTATTTTTTAACTACAGATTACCTACGTTGACAGATCCGTAGCCAGGATTTTTTCAGAGGTACGCACAATTGACGAGATTACTGAGTGGTTTTTGGAAAAGTGTTAATTGTTTCGAAATTTGCCTGTTCCGCTAGAAATTCTAATTATATACTCTTGGTAAAACACAACATTATAAATCCCTTAGTACCAATTTAATGACCTGTATCTTTGTTATGCTTAATGGATATTTACAAAGGTTCGTCACGAACGTGTTAGCGACCTACGACATCGGCGACAAATCCAGCGGACAGCTTTTCTACTTACTTAATCTAAGGATGGGCGGACGTGGTTGGCGCAGTTGGTAAGATCTCTGCTTTCCAATCACAAGGTTCCCAGTTCGATCCCGGCAGTGTGCCGAGATTCGAATATTTGTGTGATCTTCTTTCCGCCTAAGCCAACTCTGCTTTCCATCCTTCCGGGGTAGGTGAATGAGTACCAGCGTTTGCTGGGAGCTAACCTGCGATGGATTAGTGTCCCATGAAGGGAGAGTCAAAGAATCTCTTCCGCTTAACACTACCGAAACCGGAGATAAGCACCGGCGCCATGGGCCACAGGATATAGTTTAGCTACAGTAACTCAGTCTCAGTAAAATCCTTCAGTAGGGTGTTACCACAACCAGAAGAGTGTAAATGAGTGTCAGTGAAAGAAAAAATTATTCTTTAGTTACAGTTCAATCGTCTGCCACCAAGTCTAGCCAGATTCTCCCCCTCTGAACCAGACATTATTGTCTACACTGGTTATGGAATGAGCAAGGCAATACAGCTGTACAGCTTGTCCCAAAGAAAGGTATTGGAATAGAGCTAAGGAGTGGAAATTAATATTTTCTACTTTGCATTTTTGATATTTTGTCAGTGACCATTTCCAGCATCATCATAGTTCCAAAAATCAAAGTCTTAAGCTCTGTTTGAATTCTGAAACACATAATTTTATGGAAAGGTTTTTATAAAGTTAAAGCGTCGCGTGGTTGGCACAGTCTGTAAAGCTCTGCTTTTTTGACTAAAGGTCTCTCGTTTGATACCCAACTCTGCCGAGATTTGAATCTCCGTGTGGCCTTCTTTTACGCCAAGGTTAACTCAGCTTTGCTTTCTTCTGAGGACGGTAAATAAGTAACAGATCCCAGCATTATCTGGGAGCCAACCTGCTATGGATCGAGCGAAAGACTCATCTGTTTCACACTACAGAACCAGGAAATAAGCACCGGCTCCAATGAGCCACTAGGCTAGGAAAATGATTTAGCTATCACTATAGATACCAGTAGTAATCTTAACACTTGAGGCAAGAATGTGTACACAAGTGATATCCCACGGTATCCCATAAGAAAGCATTGCATAACTAATTTATCCCATGCCTTAAAAAGTAGAACTAATTTCTAATGGCAGGAAAGCCGCGTGGAATACTATCCGTGTCCTACCGCAGAATTTGCAACGTCTTTGCGGGCCTCTGATCGGCTGTATTTTTTAAGGCTTTGGATAATTAACAATTATCCCCAGAAGTGGAGGTGACTAGTGAAGCGTCGAGGTAAATATCTTTCGCTGGTCACCGATACTGAGGGGGATAATTGTTTTAGTATTTACCAAAATAAGGAGATAGAAATGCAGTTTAGTTTCAAAGAAACAATTTAACATAAACCTCTTTTCTGTTTTTAGTATGCGCGCTTCCTGTCATTTTGACTTCCGCCTCAAAATCAACTAATAGTCTTGAATATCGCGAGTTGTAGGAGCCAGTAAGAGCGCGTAAAAATGGATATCGGTTGCTTGGTAAATACTAACTAGATATATCAGATATATCGAGCGTATGTAGATACGTTAAACATTTCTTATTTTGAGAACCAATATTTACTATTTTCTAGATCATATTTTCGTTAACAAATGGGCATGTTAATCATTTTTACAATTTAACAATTAGACTTCGAGGACGAATGGACAACGAGTCAATAGCCCATGAGGCTGTAGGCCGAATGGGCTATTTAAACTCGTAGTCCATGAGGCCGAGAAGTCTAATTGTTTTAGTATAAACCTACTAATCGGTCAGAAAAGGATGTACAAATCGAATTATCGATCAAATCCTCTGACATTATAGAAAACAGGCAATAAACAGGGCTCATTACTATTTTGATCCGCCATCCTTTCTCTACTAGTAGGCTATCGCAAATAGACCTGTAGTAGAGTAGCCAATCAGAATGCAGGATACGTGTTAAAATAAGAAAAATAAATAAATAAATACTTTAACGTCAGTTGCGAAGGAAGTGGTTGCCCAATCTTTCCTAGCCAGAAGCTAATGTTTAATCGCTCGACAGTTCAGATCTTGGCGTGAAAGTCGAATTTGCAGAGGGAGGAAAACCGGAGTACCCGGAGAAAAACCCTCGGATTCAGATTGAGATCGACAAATCTCAGCCCACGTGCGGACTCGATCCCGGGTCGTAGAGGTGAAAGGCGCGACTAATGACCACTACGCCAACCTGACTCCCCTAACGGTTAGACCGTTAGTGGGTTTATACTAATTAACAATTAGAATATGAGCCTGCAATTTCTATCCATGATAGAATGGCGAGGATGAAACCCGAGCATTTTATCCATTCGGCAGTGCAAATTGACTTCGAAACTGAAGAAGAAATTAAAGAACGTTACTTTTTGATAAACAGTTCTAGAATGTATTCAAACAACCATGCAATACTGAATATAGACCAGCGACTATTCGTCATGTGAAACTGTCAAATCAATACTTGAAAATTCAGTGTTTTTCTTGCCTTTGAAATGTTTTATGCCATATTTTCTTGCTGTTTTAGTTTTCTCTGCGATTGCTTTTTGAAGAGCGATTAATTCCTTGTCCAAATCGTCTACAAACGGGAAACGGACGCATTATGGAATCTCGAGGACATTGATAGACAGCGGGCACAAGAGCCAATCAGATTGCAGTATTTCAGTGATAGATAATGAATGGTTTTCTATACTAATTTCTGATATTCCACAATAGGTTGTTAGAACTTTAGCTCTGACACATTGGGCAATGTCAATGGACATTTCACCAAAGGGCCATCTGATTGCCATCGGGCTTGGAGGTAATGTATAATTTCATACATTTGTTTACTCTAACTGCACATTACTGTTTCAATAGTGAGTATTATTACTTATCCATTCAATTCTTAAATATAGCATCCCAGGTCCAAAATTGGCTTTTGTAGCTAAGTTATAATTTTCGATACATTAGATAAATAAAAAATGTTCTTCAAGGACTTGACGATGAAGTGACGCTTCTTATAATCTACCTACTTTGATGATTGAGAAAATTTAATAAAACTTAGAGTTAGCAAATTTATTTGGTGGAAAATCTTCCTTTTCAGAAGTAATTTTCTAAAAAAGCATATGCCGATATTTAATTATTGTTCTTTAATTTATTCCGGAATATGTCGATGTATATTCCTGTGATTTTGCTACCTACATGATTTCATTGCAGTTATTTGAATGCGTTGTTTATTGTAACACTTCATGTAAATTTAACTTTACCCGCAGAGCGACTCGTCAAGCTTATGGACTACAAAGAAGGTAGCTTCCAAGACTTTGTTGGGCATTGCGACGGTGTTTCGATTGTTCAATTCTCTCCAACTGGAAATCTTCTGTACTCCACGGGATTTACAGACATCCTCATCTGGCAAACCAGTGTTTAATGAATTTGTATCACGGACGAAATAAACATTTTTTTAAATGAAAAGAGCTATACTGTATATAAAGAAATTTTACAATCACTTGAGATACCGTACTTGTTGGTTACAACTGAGACTGAGAAGTAACTAATTGTATTAGTGTTTTAAACCAAAGTTTATGTATATAATGGGCTGTCTTTTTATGTAGATTTTTTAACTAGAGCAGTCATGGAAGGCTAGAGTTACATCCAATTTTATTATTAAATTTTATTGGTGATGTAAAGACTTCCGGCACGAGTCTAGGCTACAATGG